>LR140108.1:0-19586 GCA_900659605.1 Tisbe holothuriae
GCATTCCTTACGTCAAAACTCGTCATGAAGCGAATGCTCCGAAAGTCCATTCGAGGAAAACCTCCGATCCCACCGACAGCCATGGAGCAGAGAAAGGATAATGGCATCCCTGACTATGCCAAGGTGACGATGGTGCACTCCACAAAGAGCAAGGACTACCACATGAAGCTGAACCTGTCCGAGCCGGATTACTACTTTTTCCCGTCAAAGAAGCTCTTTGTCTTCACATCGGTGCATTCGAAAGGAGCTCAATCGGTTAGTGAAGAACTCGACTACAACCTTTTTTTGAACTAATTTTACGGAATATTGTCAGTTAATGAAACATCATTTGCATAACGTTATCTCAAGTGGTGAGCTCTATCACAGGTCCGACTCAGTCGCACGCTCCTCAAAAAGGATGGCTACCGTCAGCGCGCGGGCGCCGGCGATGCGTACTACTTCCTCGGGCTGGGCGCCACCAACAACACGATCTACGGCGAGGGGGAAATCCGATTTAAGCACGAGGACATGGCTTGGTTCAGCTCCTGGGTGAAGAAGAAGATGAGAGGGGAGGGGGAGCAGAGGCCAGACATGTGGAGGAAGCCAGAAGTAGGTTAACTTTAAGTGCAACTTTGCTTCATTAGATGTTGATCATTGCAAAGTTGCTCTATATTGCTTAGTCAAGGGCTTGGATAAGCATGTACGAGGCCTGTTCGGGTCAATATGCGAATTGGTCCATGAAGTAGGGTTTAGTGGGTGTTTTAATGAAATATATAATATTTTTATGTAATTTTAACCTTTTATAGTCCATTGATGCTTAATATTTGGGTAACAACTCCTTTTAAAATAGCCAAAGGGCAATTTTAATAGACCATGTAGCCGCTACCCCGTCCAGAAAATGGACCTTCTTTGGAAATGCAAGAATTGAAACCAAGTAAGAAAATCCTCTCTGTGTTTAAATTAATGCATCTAACATGACACTATTGGACATCAAAATATTTGTCTATTTTTTGAGCTTCATTTGACATATTGTAAGCTGCTTCACAGTGGATTTTGACCCATTGGTGGTTACTTTTATGCATACATGCAATGGGCATTCAGTGAAATCACTGCTTTCAAAACTGACAAAATCTCTCCATGACCTACATAATTTTTCCCCAATGATTTAAAACAAGAAGCTTAATGAAAACTCATATATGGATGTTTTAAACATATATGATGGGGTAAAACAGTATTATTGTCTATTTGCATGTATGATCAGGAGACATACGTAGCCCTAGAGAAATCGATATTTGAGTTTGGCCAAATTGTAATTTTTAAAGCAATCAAAAACATATTTAACACAACTGAAATAGACTATGATGGATACCAAAAGAAACATCAATCTCTTGGTAAAGTTTTAGGACCAATACACATCATTTATGTACACCCATACCTTATTCAGAAGGAGGTAAAGGACTTGGATGGGGGTACAGAAAATAGACCTCTTTGAGGGGCCTAATAAAGATGTTTTTCATACCAAGAAATGGTATAAGGCTGGCTCTGAACTGCAAATAGGCCAAATTAACACCATAGAAAAAATGGCATTCGTACAAACAGCCATATAAAAGTTACATGAAAATTCGCATTTTGACCCGAACGCGCCTCGTATGTCTATATTGCAGTCAATGTGTGTATCACCAAATCTGAGAACCAACAAGAAGAAGGCTCCACCAAAACCATTGAGGATGTCAAAGTCTAATGTCGGAGATCAACAACCATTGTGCCACATGAAATCAGCGCCGCCAATGTAAGTTCGCAATAAACATTGGAAGATTATTCAAAAGGCTAAGCTGCATAATGTTTCTAGGAGTCCTCAGAGAGCTCGCAGGCATGAGAAGAAGAGAGAAAGGCAACCGAACAGCAGACCTTATTCAATGACACAGACCCCCTCACAAGGTAATATTAAGCCACAAAAGGAGCTTAATCATTCTAATATCATAATTTTATTTCAGACAATGGCAGTAAAGAAAGCTTGACCTCCACCAAGATGTCCCGCCTGAAGCTCTTCCTCCGCGGATTCAAACGGAGCAAGAGCCGCAACAAGGGGAGTCGTGACAACAACTCGTCCTCCTTTGCCGGCCCTGAGAGCGCCGAGTTCAGCATGGCGTCCGCTCCCGGGGATATGCACCACTATGACGGCGGGGACTATGACGAAGGTGGGGATGATGATGATGGTGGTGGTGTGTATGAGGATGACGATGTGTCCGAGGATAGGAAGAATGCGAGGAGGAGGTCCATGCCGAAGAAGGACAAGTTGCTCAGGGTAAAGCTATTATTAATGTATAACATGGTTATTTCGGGTCATTATTCTAATTAAATGTTAATAATCATCTCATCTTGTGTAATCCTGTGCAGGTCCCCTCCGATCATCTAAGAGACGACTCCGCTTCCAAAGCCTCCTCCCAGTACTACTCCGGCCCAGACACCAGCTCCGACGAGAGCGGCCAGTACGGCTACTGCCAGGACAGCGACGACGAAGACGACAGCGACAAGAAGTGGCACCAGCGTCACAAAGCGGTGGCCGAGTACGCGTCCGGGGACGCCCTTGACGTGGATAAGAACGAGGATGACGATAAGCATGCCATGATTAATCAGGACTTTTACGCGGTGCCGACTCCGCGGAATAAGAGCGCTGTTGAACAGGAACAGTTCTACGCGAATAGTAGTGGAGAAAATACGCCTCCAGTTGTTGTAAGTGACGCAAAGCCCACGCCGCGTAAGTTGTCCCTTCCACAGCTGGCTCCGCCGCCACCGCCGCCAGCCCTAACCGGGGCCAGGCCCAAGATGCCTCTGTCCGCTCCCGGCGACAACGGCGGTGCCGTTTGCTATTACAATCAGAATGATGAGAAGGTGAATGTGTCCGGGACGGCCAAGATGTTTGAGATGTCCGAGAGGTTTCAACCCGGAGGGGCGAAGCCGAAGAAGAGAACGAAATGATGTTGATTATTTGAAATGTGATAAAGAGAGTATATTTATTTAGACGAAAGATTGTTCTTGTAACAGCATTCTCTCTCTTGTATTAAACCAATCTGATGCCGTTTGCATTAATGAATAGATTTGTAGGGTTTTAGCCTTGGAAAAATATTTTTCCAAGGTTTTAGCAGCAACTGTAGAATTTATTTCAGACCACATAACAGAATAAAAAGTCAACCCGTTTTCAAAGCCAAATCAGATCTTGGCAAACATTTGAGAAGTCGCCCAACAATCCACTGCAAAAACGATTCATTGAGATAAGTAAGCAAAGGTAGATTTCCGTTTGCCCACGCATATCGCACAGCACTAGAGTTAGGGTCATTCCGGCTGTTTAGATGCTGAGCAGAGCTTGCACACTGCAGCGCAGAGGCTTTCTTCTGACCGACTTATACACCAGCATGTCAAAATAACTGCTAAATAAAGATGGCCATTCTGTGAAAGTCTTTCCCTTGGAAACCGTTTCTAGCAACATCTCGATGTATGATCATAGTGTATGAAAGAATCTGAAAGCGAACAATGTCTACGCCAATGATGATGCGAAATGCTAGCAGGGCCGCGGCCTCAGCGCTGCGTGGAGGAGGGTGGTCGCGGCAGACGCAGGTAACGCGGTCGCTGACGTCTGATTGGGTGTCGCAGTGGGGGACGGCCAACAGTGCGCCGTTGGAGGAGCAGTACAACACGGCGAAGAGATACTTGAAATGTAAGCATACTTCTCATTTTTGTTACTACTTGTAAATTGTCCTTCGTAGAAGACGTAGAGGAGCATTCCCGCGTAAACCAAGCTTGGGATGCATGGCTATACGTATCATGGAGCTGAAAACATGAAATATCTTCAGTGATCTATGGCCGCATATAAATTAAATGCCCGTGATGCAAGCCTTGTCTGACCCTTTCTCACTGCGGCACTTTTTCCACATTGATTGGAAATTCTAAAGGGCTTCAGCGGGAGCTTGCCCTCAATCATTGCGAGTGTGATTTGTGACTTGAGCTCACGCGTACTCCAATGCGTGTTATAGACGCGATGGGTACATGTCTATACATAAAACTACATTTTACTCATTTCCAGCCAAGAAGCTCCCCCCATCCGTGCCCTCCTCGTCCGTCTTCGCCAACGCCGAGCTCAACCTCTCCGACATTGACGTCTACGGCTTCGACTACGACTACACACTCGCGTGCTACAAACAGTCCGTGGAGAAGGACATCCACGACTTTGCAAAGGGCGTGCTCGTCGAGAACTTCAAGTACCCGCGGGAGATCCTGGACCTCGAATACGATCCGAATTTCAGTATTCGCGGTCTTCACTATGACATTGACAAGGGCTTGTTGCTCAAGCTTGACTCGATTTGTCAGATCCAGTTCGGTGCTGTGTACAAGGGGAGGAAGCGGCTGAGTGAGGAGGAGGTGCTGGAGGCCTACGATCGGAGGAGGATCCCGCAGGATTTCCTCGATGATAGGAGTAACTTTCCAAAGTTCTCCGGGCGGCATACGCTCGTTCATCTCGTGGACGTGTTTGCCAACCCGGTCGCGAGTCTACTATCAGGTAAGCAAAAACGTTCCGATCCGATCCGAATAAATTTTAAATAATGCTTCTTTTTTTAGGCATCATTGAGTTCTTCGAGTCCCACAATATCTTGTACACGCCCGAGAGCATCTACCTGGACACTCGGGAGGGCATCAACCGCGCGCACCCAAAGTTCCACCAGGACGTCATCGACGACCCCTCAGTCTACCTCGAAAAGCAGCCGCAGCTCGTCGCGTATCTAGACAGTCTTAAGCGGGCGGATAAGAAGCTCTTTCTCATCACAAATAGTCCATTTAAGCTGGTCAATGCGGGTAGGAGCTCGTTATTTTAACTAGTAACTACATGTACATATAGCCAGTGTAGAATTTCTTGATATAGCCGATATAGGGTAGTTTTTTTCATCACAATTATATAGTGTAAAAATTCCTTTAAAGTTCGAAATACTGATTTGATGTCTATTTTACCAATATACACTTCTTTAGTTCTAGTGTCCACTATCCCTGCATCAAAAACTTCTTCAGTAAAAAATCTCAAGAGCATTTTAAAAGTTAACTTAACTAATACCTAGGTATGACGCATATGGTTGGCGGCAAAGACTGGCGGGATATCTTTGATGTGATCATCGTGAACGCCAAGCAGCCGTTTTTCTTCTCGCATCAGATGCGCCACCTGAGGGAGTTCTTCCCGGAGACGAACACGCTCATGTGGGACCCGGTCGTGAAGTTGCAGCCGGGAAGGATTTATTCGAGGGTAAGACTTAACATTTAAGGAGCAGCAAAAAAGCAAGCTGTATAACAAAATTTTATATTGTAAAACCTAGAAAGATGTCAACCTTATCGACAAAGTTTTAAGCGTTTTATTTCTTTAAAGCATATATAATTCAATTATTATTTTAATACAACACCCCCAAGTTGACCATTTATCTGCCAATGAATATTGATGCAATTTTCCTCGTGCATCGTACTAGGAAACTTTCCATAAATAAACGGCAAAGGGAGACAAACAACTTAACATTTTCCTTCAAGTATTGGAGAAGACAAATATAAAAGTACTTAATTTAAAGAGCATTTCGGTTGTCATATCTTGCACCTTTCTGAATATAACTGTAATTTCTCATTACAGGGCAACCTTCAAGAGCTGCAGAGTTTGACCGGCTGGCGCAGCGACTCTGTGCTCTACTTCGGCGACCACCCGTACGCGGACCTCGCCGACCTCAGCCTCAACTACGGCTGGCGCACGGGCGCCATCATCAGGGAGGTGGAGGACGAGCTGGAAGTCATGAACAGGTACGGATTACATTTGAATGGGATTAATTGCATGTAATTTGTAATTAATGAACAGGGACACGTTCAAGTGGAATATCAACTGGTCGACGACGCTCCAGCTGCTCATTGAGGACAACCAGAGCAAGCCGAGTGCCACGGAGGAGGACAAAGAGATGATTTCCAGGTGGAAGGAGGAGCTCAGGGAAATTAGGTAAGTCGGAAAAACGATGCAGATGCATGCAAAAAAATCCTTGTTAAACGAGGGAATCACGGAATTTTTGTCCCGTATTTTGGGTGTGGGTCGAGAGATTTTGTCTCGTGTCGAGCACAGACCAAGGAGGTTTAAGTAAATATGGAGAGGTTGCTGCGGTAAAAATAACTGTGACAACACTTATGTAAAACGGGGACTATCGTAGTCTACGTGTAAAATGAGCTCATTTAATAATAGGTTTGGTGATATAATGGGGAGAAGAAACAGTCACTTCAAAGCTGAGCTGAGAGAAAAAAGGAGAAAGAGTGCAGTGGTGTCTATCTGTCTGTAGATTTCAGGGAAGTGAGACAAGTTGTCTCAGTTTGATGGTAGAATCCCTTCCATTGTTGTCCTATTTCGATGGCACAGACATAGTCTCAAAGGAGAGAAAATAAGAGGGAGAAGCGTTTTACTGCAGTGCGCGAACTAAATTAGTTTTCTGGCGCGCATGCCCATTGGTGACGTCATTAACTGACGGGCTCACTAATTTAGTTCAGCCGCAAGGATTGCTGTAGTAAGGCGCTTCTCTGTATATATTTTCTCTCCTCTCAGTCAAAACTCAGAGCTGAGGCTCAGCAAAACTCTCTCTTCTTTTACCTGAGCTCAGCGATATTTTCTTCTTCTATCGCTCAAGCTCAGCAATATCTCCGCCGAGGAAAAAGAACACTCGGCCTGGAAATTTATCACTAGGCAACAAAGAAAATCTGAAAGACTGAAACGGCAAAAAAGAGGATCCCGGTCAACGGTCCCGGAGCATTCCGGAGCAGCTCCTTCCAGCTCTCCGTCCCGTGCCAGTGCCATTCCTGAAGGACTCCAGTTGTGCTCAGAAATGTACGGCCATGGCTGCTCCGACCCGAGTGTGGCTCGTTGAACCGGATCCCGAACCCAGCAGCTCCAAGATGGTCAAGAGCAAACCCTACCACTGGACCACTCGACCCGTCTCAGCCTCCGTCTCGCAGTCCAACCCTGTCCACTGCCCACTCTGCCCAGCCATCTTCACGTGGGCCGGAGACTTCGTCAAGCACGTCAAGGTGTTCCACGTGAGGGCATCCGCTGAGAGCGAGGCTAAGAGCGGCGCGCTCCACTGCCCGACCTGTGGAGAGAATTTCGTTCACTGTACAACCCTCTGGGGGCATCTGGCGAAATTCCATGGCCATCCGGACGTCAACTTCGTGGAGCCAACGCGAAAAAAAGCCATCAAGTGCTTCTTCTGCCCGCTATACTTCGTGTTAGGACTGAAGCAGCACATGAAGATTGTTCACTGCACGGAGGCATCAAAGTCACAACCGCACATGGAAGCGGACCAAAAGTTTCTGACCAGCAGCAAGGCGCTCCCCCACCTAGTGCCCATCAAACACCTGGAGTTGCCCCAGAAATCCCTGCTCCAGAAGTCGATGCCCCAGAAGTCGCTGCCCAGCGTCTCCGATGAGCCGGTCCAACTCGTAGTCAACGTGCCACGGCAGTCGCCTCAAGCTCAGCCCGGGCTACAGCAGTCGCTTATCCCACCGTCCAAGATCTCCTACCCCCGCTGTCACCAGTGCAACCAGCCGGTCAAGACGGCCAAGGAGATGTGGACGCATCTCATACACGCGCACGAGATTCAATCCCCGAACCTGTTCTCGGACGTGGAAGCCATCTTTAAGAGCTGGAGGGAGCTCTATCTGGGGAGTCTCAAGTTCTCTACGGCTGCGACCCAGGAGCGGTACAGCTGCCCTCACTGCAATGCGCCTTTCATGCAGGTCAAAAGACTGTGGACTCATCTACACAATTTCCACGACTTGCCCGACATTAAGGAGCTCTTGTCCAGGGAAGCCGATGACAATCCTTGCCTGTTCTGTAAAAAGAGGTTGAAGAACAGCGGGCTTAAGAGTCACGTGCCCAAGATGCACTTCACGACGAGTAGAGAAGAGAAGAAGACGACGACGAAGGGGAATGAGAAGGGCGTGGGTGAGGTCTTCTACGTGTAGAAGCCGACTGACAAGAAGGAGAGGACAAAAGTTCCCAAGTCGGTGGCGGTCTCGTTGACCCTGAAATGGGCTGCAGAGACAATTGAAATTGTAATATTGCCTCTTCCATCGACTTATGTGATAACGTATTTTATGAAAATCAAAATGTACACTTGTTTTCTTTTGTCTTATGTTTTTGATAGAAGAAAGTGTTGCATTGTCAGTTTTTCGCTTTGGATAACACGGCTAATGTTAAAATAAAGTTAAGATTTTAGAGAACTCCCTTTTTCGTCTTTATTAAAGCGTATTCTTGGCCGCCCAATGATTTGCGTAGACTTTATCTCTTCTGAAGGAATTCTCATTCAAATTCCAGGCATTCCTTGAAGGTTGAATGCAACCCTTACTTCGGTTCCATCTTCCGGACGCACCAGAACTCGACACATTTCTCCAGAAGGCTCTTCAGATTTGCCGATGTCTACACTTCACGGTGAGTATTAATCATAGACCGGCTTCTCCCGTAGCCTGTCTATGCTTTAATGTATTGTTACAGTTGCTTACTGCGATGGCTACAAATAAGTTATATTACTGTTTTTAAGTTCTGTCTGTACGCATGAAAAAATAACATTTCCTGAAGACAGATATTAAATATTGCTCAACAGATGCCATAGTACGAGTCATTACGGAAATATGGTTATATAAACATTATCCCTGTTTCCAGTATCACCAACTTCCAGCACTACCCTCTGGACCACACATTCTACCCGCGACGCGGCGCGTTGCCGCACGAGTTCAGATCCTGGTTCGTCTGAAGGAAAAAAGTGATACGAGATAAAGTAGTTGTAATTCTTTGTCTTGTAACAGTAATTACGCTGGGTTCTAAACGCAAGCATTACAACAAAAATATCGTAATTTTGGCCATTAAGTGTAATTTTAAGCATTCATATGAACAAATACTAATTTGCCATTCGTTACATTTTCTTCATTTTCGTTTAATTAAGCCCTCTCCAATGTAATTTTGTAATGCCTGCTAAAGATTGAAGTGCTGTCACCGTCTAAATCAAGTCACTAACGTTAAATAAGAGAACTTGTAATTGCCTTCTCTTTACCTATTTTATGTAGAAATTAATCTTCACACTATTATGTTTCTAATTACTATCATAGATCTGTTTTGTTCCTTTAAAGGCTCGTGACGTGTGTACTCATGAAGAATATATAAATGTTTACTCAACTATGTTCAGTTTGCTTTACTATTTCCAAGCCGGTTTTGCTGGTGGCAGCCTGTTGGGAAAATCGAAATTAATGATGCATTTTTTCGGTTCCCCCTTTGTGCAAAAGAATATTATGTATTTTATTACACAATACTTCTGTTTGTGTATATTACTCCTTTCCTGTTACTGTCGGATGTATGATTGCAGTTGAATTTCCTTCTAGTTTTCCTTGTACGCTGTATGCAACCATTTAATACAAGAGTATATACTGATTATTTTCTTTCTTTTAGGGACGTTGTCGTGTAGATCATACTTTCGATGGATTTTATGCTTTGAAGACTGACTCTATGAAGTACTGTGAGATGTAACACACATTGGAAAAAATATGCTTATAAAACCTTACCAAACGTAACATAGAAAATTTATTGATCTGATGTAAATTGATGGCACTCCTCGCTAATCCTCCAGCATCATCACCAAACTCAAAACAATGGGCAGCAAACAAACGTCCATTTTCTTGCAAAATCCCCTTTCCCGAGAGACTCCAACAAAAGTACACTCTGCACCCTCCTCTCCCATGAGCAGGCGGCTTAAAAACGAACGACGAGGAGGAGGCAATCGGAAAATGGCAATTGTACTCTGGCCGGCAAGGAAGGGGAATAATAAACATTGCTTTATTAGACGGTGCAGCTGTTGACTGCTCCATACGTGGACTAAGCTCTAATGATCGACTAAATCTACTCTTCTATAAAGCTCTACTATGTGGCCATGTATGTGCGCATCAGCCCATGCATCATCAAGGGTTGTTGTTTTCGCCCGATTTCCAGACCTGGGGGATGAAATCTCATCAACAGACGGCTGAGGGGTCAACGATTCATGTATTTTCTGCAGTATGGACTTCAAACACCACTACATGGTACTTTTTATATGTAATTATGTAAAGTATGATATTTGTCTCAGGAAAATGTACTTTGAAACAGTTTCTGCATTTATACTTTTAACTTAAAGAAAGTTATACAGAATACGGAATGAATATTTCAGGACTGAAGCATTTTAATAAATTTGTCATGACGTACTTTCCCGTTTTAATTAACACATGAGTTATGCTTTACGCACTTCAAACGACTGCTTTTGAAACATGACTCCGTTCCATCATTGCACCTCCCAAGAGACTTTAACATAACAACAAGCTCATGAGAAATCTCACAGATGGCAGTTTATATACGAGGAGATTAAAAGCAATTATGAACTCGGAGGACAGAATATAAGAGCACAAAAGGGGATTAAATTCCCTGTCATGTAGCAATCGATATCGCATTTCGTTATAGGCGGCGGACGTTTTATAGACGTAATAAACGTTCCAATTGCATTTTTGATTTATCAAGTTTTCCGTTCCAATAAACCGTATTTCTGAAATCCTCCAATATGCACTGCAGATAAAACGCACATTGATAAAAATCTGCAAATGTTGGAAGCGAACATTCTATTTTTTGCGATCTTAATCTCTCTCCAATGCACACAAAAGAATCGGTATCATAGTAATACTACTGATCGTCTTTTTGTTGGAATCGTTTATGATCATCATTTTCGATACCATTTACACACACACTCGGGAGCTCAGCCAACCCTCGTTATTGCTCTTTTTCCCCTCTGTCTAGGGTGGAGAATACAAAGGAAAGCGGCTACAGTGGGTTAATATTTTAAGCAAGGCATTTATATATGTCTGTGATACCACTGTGCGTTTCATTTCACTCCTCATTGTATGTCAAAGCAAAAGTCTCAATTTTCCATGCTTGCCTCCATAATATTAATAATGCTAATAAGGCGACTCCCAACCCTGGTATTAATATATATTCGACTATGAGCTGAGACGAATTACAGCTCACTTTTTACGATGGGAACGCGGAAAGAATGCTCGTACGTACGTACGTACGTCTACTTTATACACCGAGCAAAAATGCTTTCACAGCTTATTACGACGACGCAGTATAATTTACGCAAAAATAGCAGAGAGGACAGTTGAATGAATAATGTAGAATGTGGAAATTCTTTTGAAAAACACAACTCGCGTTATCCTTGTAATACTTGCTAATCTGAATGAATTGCAACCGAGCTTGATTTTCATGACGCTCTTGGGAGTGAAAATACAACAACATTACAGTGTTCTTATTGCGTGTACAGCAGTGTAGTATGTAATAGCATCTAACGTCCAGTTTTATGAAAGTATTACTCGCAGTTGGGTCGTAAAACATTGGCCAAATCGAATCAAGACCGTTCGTTCTTGCGTGTATTTTCACTTTCGAAGGGTTACTCTTTGTCGTAGGTTGAAAGTCACCCTCTCCGGAGTTTCTTCTCCTCCCCTTCTGGTACGAGGGAATCATAATTTATATCGAAAAGTGAGATTGACTAGTGAGCACTTTGGGGCCGATTATTTTATTACAGGAAAATACCCTTCACTTATCAAATACGAGAGAGAGAACGCAATACAAGTTATACAACACTTGAACGCAACTCAACACTGCCAAATATAACCTCATATTAGGATAGTATTTTGAAGCCTTCTATGTCATTTGGCAATTTCCATTACCAATTTCAATGGAATGTTAATGTTGCTTGTAGAGTAAAAGCTAATATTGTCCAGTCTACTGATTTTCCTGCAGTCTCATCGTAGCAACAAAATCCAAGACAGAACATGAACAATTGGGTAATACCGTTTGGATTTTGGATTAGAAAATTGTTTGCCTAGAGAGGGGGTGAATAAATCAATAGTCCCGTCCCCAGTGTTTACTCAGGAAATCTATCGGACTTGCATCAGAGCTGCATTACACATTGTTCCTACGTGACTCACACAGATGAGAAAGGCGATAGCTTTGAAAATTGAGGGGAGAATATAAAAAGTACATGTTATTTTCAGATAATAAATGGAGACAGTTGGTGTAGTAAAGTAATAAGAAAACGCACGCGCTGTGTTTGATTGTGTCATGTTTTTTTCCTTGGGGTTTGACAGAAAATCAAATTATCGGGAGACTGACAACTCTACAAGAGAGAATAATATATTGCACTTAGTACAAAACATACATAATACTATTGCTACATAACTATTTATAGATTATTTTTGTAACAACCTTCGTTCCGTTCAAATTTATTTATATTATAAAAGAGTTCATTCATAAATCTCCAATTTATGCAATTCTGCTGCGGAGTGCGGACTACATAATAATAAGAGAGGGAGAAATCATAAATCCAATAAAGAATATGAATAACATAAAAAAGAATTGATAATAAGGGAGAGAGAATGAGTTGAGAGAGAGAGAGAGAGAGAGAGAGAGAGGCACCTAATTCAACTCGGTTGAGTTGTCACCGTTTTCTATTTATACACGACGCGTGCGTCCCGAGTAACTATAGCTTCCCTTTTGGGGACTCCTCTTTTGCCGTTTGGTGTATCATTCACTTCTTTTGTTATGTGTGCGTGGGTAAGTTATATTGAAAAGCGAAACACTGGCTATTATCGGTTGTAAAATTAACGCCTTTTTCTGGGGGCGAGAAAAAAAAGGAAACCGGAATGCGATAACAAAAAAACGTTGACATTTACTCACTACAAAGTGTCATATAAAGGTACAAAGAACAAGTAACCACAAAAATTAGGGCTCCCAATTTGTATCTGAATCACTTCAAAAATCATAAAATGTTCATTATCATTGCAAAAATAACTGGCAGTCCTAATTTTATTGACACCGCTCACTCACCGTTACATATTAGCTCTTCTCGGAGCTACTTTCAATTATAGGATGTCACTTAAAGCTTTCAACGAGAAGGAAAAAGAAACTTTAAAGACGTATGCTCCGTTATGTCATTGCGGTCGAATATTAAGAAGTACTTTGACTAATTTCTAGCCAAGACATCTTTGAGTGCCATGCCTCAATGACTGCTCATAGAAGTCCCTTTTGTAATCCGAATAAAACCTTCTTTCATGTTCTTCTTCATCAAAACCATTATTCTTCATTTTGTCTCATTGGAAGCGAGTCAAGCGTGTGTTTTTATGTCCATCTCCAATGTCGCTCCCCCTCCTACTCCGGAAAAGGGGGCATTATTATTAACCCCTCCTCTCTCTACCATCCCTGTTTTTCTCCCTCTTACCATTCTCATAAGCACTAACCTGGGCACAAATCCCCCATATGCCCTCATATTGTCATTCATATTACCTCATGTCGGTATAATGCTCACATCTCCTCTTTTTGTCTCCCTTTCTACCGTACACACGCACTCACATCACATAGGGCACCCTTCACTCCCTAGCGACCGGCGACAAAAGACGAAAAGTAAGAGTGACATCTCAGCTTCTTAGATCTTAGAGAGAGAAAGGAGAGAGAGAGAGAGAGAAGGTAAAGGATAGAGTTTGTGTTTACGTCTCCTCCTACCCTCCTCTTCTTCATTCGCCGTATTTTTGTGCCTGCTATTTCTTTTTCATAGTCCTCGGGGATGGTGAAAATATAACTGGAGCATGGAGACATGATACAGTCGACAGTCGATGCAAAACAAACGTTATTTATAAAATATCAATATCCATATTTGGGTATTGATAAAGTATTGTTTTTTAAACTATTATATAATATTTCTGAAAAAATTCCTTTAAACTTTGTAGTTTGAGTCACAGTCCGGCTGGTTTATACTTTTTTCTTTAAAAGTTTATATCTAAAGTAAAAAGAGGCAAGATTTCTTTTTAGGTTACTGCAAGATAAAAAACGGGGTAAAATGGGGCAAAATGGGGGAGACTTCATTTTTGCTGTGTCATACTTTCTGTGTATATGATACGTCTCATTTGCTTCTGCTTCCTTTTTTGCGGAGATTGGTTTAGTAAGTGCAAGCCAATCTGGTAGCTTATTTCCCTGTATCCTGTGTTTTATAGAGTAATTAGTATCCAAAAAATACAGAAAACCCGAATGAATAGTATGAGTAAACATGCGTTAAATACAATATATAGTTGCGTGACCAGTGCGTTTTCCCCATTCTAAAAATATTTCTGCAAAAACCTATATTATTGCAATCATAGCGAAAATGGGAAAATAAATAAGACGGAATAGCAAATAATGGACAATGAACATTTTGCAAAACATATAACAATATTTGCCCATTCAACAATTCTCTTTCTTTAAAAAATGGCGGTGAAACAACTAGTGAATAGTGTTGCGTAATTTATTGAAAATTCGACTATATTTTTATATTCACATTCTGTTACTTAGAAAGCTAGAAACATGACTTAATACTAATAGTTAAGAATTAATATAAACAATAAAATTGTTTATGGCTATTTTGATTTTGGGAGAATATTATGAACACATTTAATTTTAAACCTACAAGTCCATTTGATTTCTATAATTAGCACAGTAAATACATTATGACAATGAATACGCTTTGCACGGCCTATCTCTATCTAATGATCATCCCTAATCCTCCTTTTGGCAGATCCACTCGTCTCGACTTTCGCTTTTTAAAACGATTACAAGTTTCGACTGCCAAATAGACAACACAACGGATATGACGTGTTTGTCGTGTATACACATGTCATAATGGAATCATTTATACAATGTCATTACACGCTAATGAGTCTTAATTGAAGGGGGTCTAGATGTGCCAAATCATGGAGACACAGACTAAGGGCCATTTAGACGATCATTAATAATCTACACTGTACAAACAATTAGAAGCATGATTAAGATCATCTGACATAAACATGGCCATGATTACTCCTTCACATGTTGAAAGTCTTTCCTTCAATTTTTCCTTGGAATAAAAGTCAATTCGTTTCTATCACATGACTGTGTTCCTTTCGTTCAATCTTCTCCGATCCTGTAATCGCTTTGATCAATCGGTTCGGAGCCGTGGAATGAGCAAACTCTCTCTCTCTCTCCTCTCTCTCTCTCTCTCTCTCTCTCTCAATCCCTCTGTGTGTGTTTCCTAGAGCTGTCACTAGAAATGACATAAAGCCTCCGAGTAAAGGAAGAAAGTTTGCAAAGAAGGAAAAATTGCACTCTCCACTGTGTGCCGAACGCTTGAAGGGCAACTGAACTTTGTAACATATGAAGAAACTGTTTCCATGGCACTGTGCAGTGTTTGCTAAATAAGAGAGTAACTGCTCAATACAAACGCAAAAGGATTATTTTGCTCCGAATGCTCCGCCTATAATTTCGTCTCCTTGCTCGCTATTGAACTTATGTGTCAGCGAAAAGACTGATGAAGTGAAGAAGGAAAATAGAAAAGAGGCAGAAAAAGAGTTTGCTTATTTCTCCACGGCGTTTTTTCCACTCACTCCAAAGTGTAAACAGAAGATATTAAATTGGCATCGGGGAAAAAAGCCTCTCTCGGGAGCTGCTGGGAAGACAATGCCAACATTGGTGTATTTGCCTTTCATTTACTTTCCTTCTTCTATCCCCCAGTCAATGGAGAGGACTTCCAACCCTCTTTGAAACAACAAACATTGGCATGCAATGGAATCTCTTTATTCACCCCCAAGAAGCCTCATCCAGGCTTAAGGGTAGAATACGAATAAAGCCAGACTTTTTAGCCGAGGGTGGGAGGAGGGTTTTGTCAGTTGGGTTTGTCGTTTTCCTACACACCCAATCGGGGGTATGTGATGGTTGTATGGATATTGTCAAATGGTAGTATATGGGTTCAGAATTCAGATCCTGAGAACACTCTTCAGTAAAAAAAAACAGGAACAAAAGAAGTGAAAGCAATGCATAACTTCATGGCTTGACAGTATATTCTGAGAGGCCGGAGCAATAATATGCTCGTACTCGACAGGAATACTCTCACTGCCGCTGTCACTGTCACCCCACTTTTTCCTCCTCTTCCTTCCTTTAAGAGGCTTCAAGAAGTCTGATCCGCCCTCATGCAAAATCAACAAAGCCAATATCAACTACAAATAGACCAAAAATATCTCAAACAACAGTTTGAACGCGCATTATATCCACATATTCAGTCATTATATTGCCATTACGAGGTCCACCCTGTGGTCGTTTTGCGTGAAGAATAATCCCTTATTCCTACATATAAAACACACTCTTATTACTCCTTCATTCCCCTTATGTGAGAAGTCAAGCACGTAGCCAGCTCTTCACACTGATGAACGCCCATTCACCGCATACACTGGACAGCCATTGATGTCTTATAACAACACAAAGGGGGTTGTACGCCAATGATATTATGGACACTTGAATCTTGCAGTCAAAATGAGGCCGGGTTGCATGTGCGATTGCACCTTTTTGGGGTGTCCAGGGGAGGGGGAGAAAACATGCATGCGCTCAATCAGAAAGAAAGTCCTTATAGGGTGCTGAGGAATAAACGAAAATCACCCTGGGTGTAATCCAAGAATGAGCCAGATTCTCAGCGGGGGCGAGGTGATCGGAGGAGATTTAGTCACGAGACGAGATCTATTTTAGAAGAAGTACTTAAAGATGTCATAAATACATGCATGCATGATATGAAGGAGGTCTTGGCAACGTGTAAAATATATCATAGTCAGACACCGTTCCAAGGTCCTTTTCAATGACAGTGCATGAAATATCATTACAATTTGTTAATGATTTTGTCATAGAGTACTTGATAATATGCCATAACGTTAAATGTCGTTTCCAAATAGTGACGTTCTAAATGTTTCTCATTTAGCGAGGTCAAATTTGACGGATTGTTGATTCCTTTTCCAATATTGAATATGAAATCTGATGGATGTCATTCATGAGAGATGGAAATATCGCATATTCATATCTTCTTCCACATTGGATTAATAACGTACAAATTCAAGGAATCCTTGGGAACAAGCTTGTTTATTCCCGTCTTCGAAAAGGTAAAAGTTCAACAATTGAATTTGTTTCAGATGCATGGCAGTCTTAACTTACTTATGACGCAACGGCATAAGGGACCTTTTTCCTGCTTTTCTGCAATTTCAAAGATACATCAAACTGCGAGTCTCCAAGGAATACTGTGAAAGTTATACACAATGATGTCATAATGCTAAATTAAATGTAGGTGTTGAATCTATTGATTGTATAATCAGTTGACATGTTTATGACTTAGAATAGATTCAAATCATGACCCGCAGTGCCTCTTTCGGACTCTAATTGCCCTCCCGCTTCAGGCATGACCATCTCAAAAACTAGCAAGCCCCTGAAAAAACCCTCTTGGCCTCAATTTCACCCTTTCCTTCACTCACTAGTGTGTCATAAGAGTAATTAGAGTGCGGGGTTCCGAAAAACTTTCTTTCCTTCCTCGAAAACCACTTCTCCTTCCCATTAGTATCAAGGGAGGGCGATTTATTTTTAGGTCAGGTTAATTCACGTCTCCATACATGTGGAAAAGAGACTTTTGGGACAATATGACCTCTCTTGTGCGCTATAATTATATTCATTTGTAGAAAAACCCTCAGGGGGAAAGTAAATTCGAGTCGGAATTATAGAGTCAGCGATTCGAAAAGATCTTTCTTTCTATCAATTAGCAGTCTATTTTGCAGCCTAATTTCACTCCCTGGAGGCAAATAAAGGCCTTAACTCGTTTCTTTTTGTTCGTCTTTCTGCTTTGTGCGTGCAAGCGGAAAAATGCAAGGCAGCGGAATTTATAATAGAGGCAAAACGGTGGTACATGGAATGTAGAGAAACTGTATATTACTGTGTACACCTAAAGCGCAAAAGTTCTATTTTAGGATACTCGATAATGAAATTTCTCTTCTCAATTTCTCATCCTAAGAAAAAGATTGAAAGACGATTTTCCTCAAAAGAAAAACCCAAAAGTTTAGACTTTGTGAATTTTCAAGGCATAAATTATTCATGGGAGCGACTTTTTTACCTTCATTTATGCGTTTGGAAGTGAACTTTACTGACATGAATGAAGAAATTGATTCTTTTGGTGAGAAACATGAAGTGTTTTATTGCAGTAGTTATTATGTACTCAGATAAGCAAGATAAAAAAGATTGGTTTCGCAAATAAAATCCAACAGTACAATGCAGAAAAAGATTGCTTTGAGAATTTTAATGATCTGGTAACCAAGTTTTATGCATTTTGAAAAGTTCCCGTTTTTATATTTCAAAATGACATTTGCCATCCTTTTACAGGATTGTAAATTTATGAATATTGGAGTATTGAAAGAAAGATTTTGATTAATTGTTGTGCACATTTTACAAATAAATAACGGCTACTTGAATTGTAATGAATGCCGTTCATGACTATTCAATAATCCTAGCAAGTATTACACCGACTTTTTTCTTTGTATAAAATAAAGAGAATAATAAAAATCCAATTCTCATATGAGGAAACAAATATGGAGAAAGGAAACGTCAAACATCAAAGTGAACGTCCCATGTGCATTTTACGATCGAAAATCAAAACGGATAAAAATAACTGCAATGAGACAGTTTCTGTCTGGGAGAAACAATGGCATTGAAATCCCATTCGAGTGACAGGGATGCCGGATTCTTAATATTTCATTCTTGGCATTCTTTATTTAAACTATAAAATACTAAACTGAGTGGAGACCCTGCTTCAAGCACAAAATATATATTATATCCGGCACATAAAACAGAGAGATTGATTGGGAAGCAAAGGGCCCCATTGTAGTATTATATGCGCCCTCTACGGAAATGGGCAAATGGCTGCAGTACACCCATAAGTGACTTATTTATTATACTGGAGCGGCAGTTTACAATTCGCAGCAGATCTTGAGGTATTGGAAAGAGACAAGGGCATAAAAGTTAAAACATTTTAGGGCATATGATAAGCTTAACCGTTTAAAATGTCAATTACTTTTTTCAGAAGTTTGAACCTAGGTTGAACCTGGTTTGCGTTTAATTACCTCTGGTTATTCATGTTTGCACTGGCCCACTTCAAAGGCCTCTCTCTTCATTTATTTCATATATACAACTGCACTCGTACAACAAACAGCTTCCTTGGGCGTTTGTTCTTTTTATGATCAAGATGGATGAGCCCAGATGTCGCCAAAGCTAAAAACATCAAAAACTAACTTTCTCTGTGCCAATTACAAGAGAGTAGAGAGGACAAGGAGCGTTATTATAGAGAGATAGAATGCGCAAAAACTTTGTTGATTTGACCCAATTTGAGCGTCCTATCTAGTTCCTTCATTCCATTACCATCTTGCTGTCATCGCTCGCTGGCCACTTTCACTCCTTTCTTTGTCTCACTATTCGCTTGACGAATGGCTTTTTGGGAGAGGAGGAGAGAGAGCGTGTGTGCTGTATATTATAGGACCCAAAAGCTAAAGGGGGTTTCTTCTATGTAGTAGTACTACAATATTGCCTCAGGCATGAGGTATGATACTAGTCTAATCTTGTACGATGCTATAGTACACAAATGTAGAACCAGTAATGACTTGGCCTTGTTGCGGGATTCGAACCA
>LR140109.1:0-19595 GCA_900659605.1 Tisbe holothuriae
GCCCCAGCCAGAAAAGGACAAATCACTGCTGATGTTAGTCCAGATCTGCATCGCTTTTCTCAGGTATCGACACAGGGCCTGACTAACATCATTCTAATCAACTCCTGCATCTTCATATACTTAATTGACCTGTGGAAATACGCATTTTTCTGTACATGACGCACAATGTTGAAAAGCGCCTCTGGTGGCCAATTTCAACAAAAACAATAACATGTTGTGGCGGGGAATAAAACTGGCGGGCTCACTTAAATTAATTGGTTCATCTTCAAGGATCGAATGCGCATGATGAAAGGTCGTTTCTGAAGCCATGTCGAGGGCCTGATTGAGGTCTCAGTGTGGCGTTCTTTAGCTGGGGATTTAAGTAATTAATTATTCAATTAGTTACTAGCTTTGGTGTATTTTTGGCATTGCATAATGAAAGGGACGTGGACGTATAAAGCCGGTTGTCACATTCTTATTGTTTAATAACCATAAGGTAGAACACAGCCTCATCCAGGCGACGTGACGGAAAGACACACCTCGTCTCGCGGTCGGCCTTCCTGGTCTACCCGGCCTCAGCTCCTTTAACTTGATGCAAGGCAATGCAATGGCAAGACGGCGGCGTGGTCAATGAAGTGTTAAGACAGAGTCCGTTGCGACTTCCGATGGCAACACGGAGTCCGATGAGACGACGAGACAGAGTCCGATGCGACGACAAGAAGGAGTCTGATGCGACGACGAGGAGTCTGATACGATCAGGTGGTGGCCGGCCGGCTGTAAAAGAAAATATATGTAAATATATACTTAAATTTGTCTAAAATCTTTAAACCAATTAGTACTAAAATAACACCAAATTAAACCATACTGCTTACATTTAATACAGTATATTACAAGTAAAAAAGTTGCGGATAACAAATACAGAATAATTATATATTAAGTTTTTTCATCCATTATTAATAATAATTACCAAATACAAACAAGTTGGAGGCAAACCAGCCCATGGAGAGGAACCCAAGGCTGGAGGCAAGCTTGAGGTTGATGTGGAGCTACCCCAGACTAAGGATAGAGATGGAGGCCAGAGCCGCAATGCAGTAGGCCGTGCTGGAGCTTGTAATTGTAGATAAGTCCTACAAGATGTCTCACACTCTCTTTATTGTCACTTAAACACTTTAATCACGATAAAACTTAATATTATGAGCCCGCCAGTATTTTTGTGAGGACTTGTGAGCCCGCCAATTCCCTAGATCGTCATGTTTTGATTGTAAAGTTCCAAAGTGGCCGGCAGGGTGCGCTACTAAGGGAAAAGTAAACAAGACAAAAAATTGCGTACTTCCACAGGTCAATCAGAGAGCTCTCAAGTCGCTCACACAGTACGAGGATTTCATTGGTGCTCATGCAAAGCAAAGTATAGTTCCGCAAGAAAGCAAAAATGTGATTGCGGGAGTTAATTCATTACGCTTTACGCTTCGAAGTAGTGAGTGTATTACTCTTACAGTAATAAAATTAAGTCAAAAGGAAATATGAAATGTCCTTGTGACATTGAATATCGACTTGGCAGTGTATATTAGCACATTTTTGCTTTTATACAGTCGTACAGCCGCACTGAGCTTAGAAAAGAGAGTGAGAACATGCCTCAGTTATCATTCCACAGCCCTCAGCCCGCTCACACAGAATGAATCTCTCGTATGAAGTAAAAAAATACGCTGCTCTACCTCTATTACTATATATACCTTGAGTAAGGTCAAAGATTTTGGAATATACAATAGATTAGAAACGGCCGACCTTGGTAGCTCTAAATATATGAAGCAAAAAAATATAGCTGAAGAGGGTAAAGCTGCGCACCAGAGAAACTACTACAAGTATAGTTTCTCTGTGCGCACTCATTGCTAGCTGAAGGTTGCGAGATAGTTCTTTCGCTGGTTCCGTACACTTTTTTCTGAAGAGGTGGGCTTGAGGAGTAGAGCGGAGTTCTTGCCTGAAAACTCAGCTTTGAGCTCCAAATTAATGGCTGCGCCCACTTATCCTCTTTGGAATTTGCCTCAATGAAAAGGGATTTCTTCTTATCTATTGTTGTATTCCAAAATCTTTGAGTAAGGTTCTCTGATCGAACCAATAATTACATATCCCTTGGGATGCGTAATCATTGATCGAACTAAGACAACTCAGACCAGCCCGGCTGAGTCATAGACAGTGCAGTAGTAATAACAACATTACTACCGTCTATGGGCTGAGTCCGCTGAGTCAGCTGAGATCATCGAACTGAGACTGGCTGAGGAGAGATGTTCATTGTTAAACTCAGTATCTTTCGGCTGAGATCATAGACGGTAGTAATAACAACGTTGTTATTACTACCGTCTATGGATGAGATACAAGCGCTTTTTAAGCAGATAGCGCTCAGGCCGAGTAAGGGCCAAAAGAAGGAAAGAAAGAGAGACTATCATTACTACGTAACGAGACCGCCGAGTAAACTGCCACATGGGACCATTTTCAGTGGATGGAGGGTATTTGCCACCTATTGGAAGAAAAGTGCATACATGAAATTAAATTCTTTCCCTGACACTAGGTGGCGAAAACCCTCCATCCACTGAAACCGCCATCTTGTGGCAGTTTACTCGTCTGTCTCGTACGTAGCAAGGGTATAGAGAAAGGGAGGTATTCTCCATTGCGCGTAAATTTGATGACAATAGCGACTGACGGATCCGAAAACGAAAAAAGAAGAAGTTGCCGACTTTGGTTGCCGAGATGAGCAGGGGAACAATGGAGGAAAAGAACGAGGGCAAAAAGTAACAAAAGCTAGAGTAAGAAAGGAAAGAAAAAATGCATGTAACAATGATGGCATACAGGCATGCATATATGTTAATTTAAAACTGTTGTTAATTCATACGCATGTGTCATTTTATAAAAATGTTTCTTTCCTTAATGTGCCATATTTTTTCTGTGACCCCCTCAAATGTGCGTGAGAAGAGCGCCCAGAAGCGTTTCAAATTCTCTCGGAAAAAGAGGGGAAAATTGAAACTAAAAATTGAGCCAGTCCGGTACCCGTTGGTACGTAGTATCCTGAGTCTCTCAAAGAAAAGTCGCCACTGACGACTGACGAGAAGCTACAAAAAGCCGCATGTAAAAAGTCGACAATGAGAAGTTGTAGTTTTGTCTCTTTTGTGTCCTTTTTTGTGTCCTTTTTTGCATTTGAAACAAAAAAATGCAATGTTAAGCGTAGAATACTCGGTGTGTGTTAATAAACGTAAAAATATAGCACATTTTATTACGACGCCATTTTCCCTCACGTGGGTTTTGGTAAAGGTTTCGCGAGGCGCACCGAAGGAAAGTTCCGCAGCAGTCAACACTCAGCACATCAACATCAAGAAAAGAAAAGTTTTCAAACTTCAAAGATCGTGATTCGTGACCGCATTGTCAGTGTAAAAAAGTCGTGAAACCCGCATTGAGTGTGCGAGGAGTTTGGTAACACTGTGAACCCCACGATGACGTCAGAGAGGCCCGGCGCGGCAGTGTGAGGTCAAAAGTGAGGCCGTTGTGGGCCGGACGAGGAAAGGTAAGATTGGGTCCACCAAGAAAGGGGAGCTGCAAAAGCACCAACCCCACAAAAAAGGGCGTATTAGAACTAGGTGCTGTACCCCCGGGAATTTGAAACGCTATATAAGATGACGTCAGTTGATATTTTGTCCGGTAGATGGCAATACAAGTCTGTCCAAGAAAGCTGAGGTGGGAGCTTAGTCAAATGACTCTAGCTGAGGCAAGGACTCGAGCTGAGACTAGGGAGCACTCAAAACGTTAACAGAGTAAGGACTCGAACTCCAATCCAATCAGGAGTTTTCTTCCACCTAAGCTCTGCTGAAAGCTGAGGGGCGCCACCAAATGAGTGACCTTGCATTGCTGGCTGAGAGCTGCGGCCGCCAGTGAAAGAGGAAGAGGAACTGAGACACATTTTAACCTGAGTTGACCACACTCTTGTTATAGAGCAATATAGGAACACAGATGCTGGGCTGAGACTAGTCTTTCAAGCTGAGGCCATGAGGCATTAACTACTCAGCAACTTAAGACAGTTTGTAATGCCATCTAGGGGCAAAAATTTAAAGTGAAATGTCCGCCAAAATGGCGCTATATAGCGTTTCTCATTCCAAGGGTACATACTCAAATTAGAATCAAGATCTTTAAGACCATGTACTTATGTTACTTTATCTAAGTTTAAGACTAACCAAGACTAGGCTTAAAATCATAAAATGCCTTGAGGGATACGACCGAAAGCAAGGGGACGCCACCAGGGCGATGTACCCCATAAGATACGAAAATTCACCATTTGGAGGGGAAAGAGAACGCTGTTTGAAGGTGAAAAGTTGAGCCATTTGGTGGCCACTACTTTTGTCCTGAATTAAGCATAAAATAAGAGGTACGAAGGGAGCAGGAGAGACCCCTTTAAGCCCACGTTTAAACCCATGGCCCAATCTAAAGCGCACTCAAAAAAAGGATTTACTTTTACATTTATGTTGCAACATTCTCGAACCGTACATCATACTTTTCAACCCCCTATAAAGACAAGGGAATACTTATGAACGCCGATGTTGCCGCTCTTTCTGGACAAAATAATGTAGATTAGACCATGTCGTAATTATGTCTTCTAAGTTTTTATTCGTTAGACTTGTAGAGTGCACGAATTAGTACAATGTTAAAAAAAAATATTCTCTTTTATGTCGCCTTGCTGCTATTGCAAAAGTCAACTGTGGATCTATATCGTTATCACAACTGACAAAAATGAATAATTTTGTAACTTTAACAAATTGTTCAACATTCGGTCCATATCCACACACGTCATATATGCAGTACAGTGTGTGCTCCTTCTTAGAATTCTTTTCCAAATCAACAGACAATTGTTCGTCACTCCACTTTACTACTTAATCCTGTAGCTTTTCCTTGACAAACTGTACAGTGTCCAAAAACTTTGCTGCCTTGCCTTTTGGCAGCACCAAAGCCAGAGGGTAGCTGCCCGCCAAGGGAGAATAGACGGCCTTTTCCTTGGGATTGTCCTCAGGAAGCAGTTCCCAAGTGCTGTACCGGATCAGTTTGTAAACGCTTCTGCAGGTGACCACACGCGCCGCGTGCCCTTGACCTCATCCAGCATAATTTTGCAAACTCCAGACGGGCCTGCCTCCCATTCGCCGCGTCTGTGCTCAAACGAATGTGCAAGGATGACGGAGAAAACTTCGACCTCGTTCTTCCGCTCGTCGACTACGCGCTGGAAACGAGCTCCCAGGAAGTCTGCCAGCCTAAGAGAGTGCCTGCTGACAAAGAGCTCGACAGCGGTGATGTAGCCGCAGAAGAATCCAACGGCGATGCAGGTCAACCCGGCCAGTCTTAACCAAGCTCCCGGTGACACGACCTCTTCTCCACTCGCATTGGGCACGTAGGTAAATCTTTGCCACAGTTTAAAAGCGCACGTAATGCCTTTGAGACTGATTTGCGGCCAGAGGGGATCCTGAGCCCAAGTGCCAAAATAATGCGCTCCGTTTGCGCAAAGGGCTGACGTGAAGAGAATTGCAATTAATGGCCAGTGAGCGCTGGCCTCGTTCTCGACGCTATTCCAGGCGGCCCTGTAAAATGAAGTCACGTTAGGATGATAGTCTTATGAATGGAATTATGGGAATCGAATCTTTATTGATGCATTTTTGACGCATTTATGCAGGCTGATAACAATGCAATAGACGACCTACTCCAGTATCAGTGATTGTTAAAAGCATGCATTTCAGACATTCAAGACTTCCTGTGAATATATCCAATACTTTCCATAATAGTTTTTACCTACTATAGTCAGTTCATGGTCTATGACATTAGCTACGAAGGCATATTAAAAAGAAACTTTTACTCTTTAACTTGCCTTAATTCCGCGTGGTTTCCCACAACGAGTCCAACCAGTGCGACCAAGTGGAAGATAAGCGCAAACAAGCCCCTCAAACCCGCGTTGAGTGCAAAGGTGGACTGCTTCTTGCTGATGGCGGAGTGACGACCAATGAGGACCTGGAATAATCACCAGTTAATATTCGGGCTCAATGTCTGCGAAACATTTCCTCTTGTTGATTACCTTCAGAGATTTCACGATGAGAGCAATGCAGAAAAGTGCGATTCCGATACCGCGCAGTGTGGAGTTCTCTTGGGAGCTCTCAAGGGCGACTGCGGTGAAAAAGCAGAGCTCTCCAACGTGAACAACGGCAAGTGACGCCACTTAAACTTCGACGTGACTTGGCATGCCATCACCAGCAGAGCCACCAGACACATCGAGCCTGAAAAGTAGTAATTTTGATCTTTAACGATACTTGGACAAGCAACTTAATGACTTCAATCTTACCAGTGAATTGCGAGATTTTTGCGGCGTGAATGAGCTCGGCAGAGGTGACCAACATTGCAGTTGAGGCGAACGCCACCAGGGACTGTAGCAGACAAATCAGCACCATCTTGGAAGTGATCCGACTCAATCCGTAACAGTAGACAAGAGGAAACTAGAGAAGAGATAAAGTTAAATATATATATTGTAGGATAAGCGTCTTTTGTCTGCTTACGCCTGACAGGAGCAGACCAGTGGATTGCGCAATCCCGGTGAATAGCACCGCGATGAAAGCCGGGTGCTGAACGTCTTCGTTGTCCTTGATGGCCTTGTATCCGGTCCTAAAACAATCATAATAATTAATGGAGCTACTTATTGCCTCACTTATTGCCTCACTTATTGCCTCACTTATTGCCTCACCCAATGGAGAGATACTTTGTCGAGCCGCTCAACACCAGACCCAGTGCTGATGTGACCACGAGAACGACGTGCATCCGTGTTGCAAATTGGTCGTCGGTAGTCGGCATTGAGATGCTTGAGGTTGCCGGCTGCTGGCTGGTAGGGCTGGAGGAAGAGCTCGTGGGAGTCTTGAATGGGAAGCAAGCGCTCACAGGTCAGTCAATTTGATCGAAAATGAGACGCGATCCCTGGGACTGGAAAACACGTTGTCGTTTTTAGAGAAAGCCAATAAAGAGCACCGGGTGATCAACATCCTCGTTGGCGTCCTTGGTGTTCTCGCCTGTTGGAAGCACCAATGCTAGAGGGTAATGGGCGCCGATAGGCAATAGACTGCATTTTCCTTGGGGCGTCCTCAACCTTATAAAGACCAGACAATTCGTTTGTAGACACGTCTCTTAGTTTTATTCGTTGTAGACTTGTACATAACTATTTTTTTTTATTATATTCCATATCGACAGACAATTTTACGTCATTCCACTACATAATCATGCAGCTCTTCCTCGACGGCCTGCACAGTGTTCAAAGCCAGAGGGTAGATGCCCACCAAGGGAGAAAAGGGTCCTTGGGTTTGTCCTCCGGTGGCATTTGATTTCCCAAGTGCTCTCCTGGCCTTGGTGAGAGAGTAATCGCTTCCGCAACTCATGACACGTGCCTTGCCCTTAGACTCATCCAGCAGTATTTTGCAGACTCCGGAAGGTCCTTTAACCCACTCACCGCGGCGGTGCTCGAAGGAAACAGCGGGAATCACGTTGAACTTTTCCTCTTCGTTCTCTCTCTCTTCCATTTCGCGCTTGAAAGCCGATCCCATGAAATCTCTGAGTCTCAACATCTGCTTGCTGACGTAAATTCCGATGGTTGGAACGTAACCGACGAAACCCATGGCGACTAAGGTCAACCCGGAAAGCCTAAGCCACAGGCTTGGCGACATGTAGTCACCGGTGCTGACAAAAGTCCAGCCCTGGAGCAATTTGTAGAAGCAGGTTAAGCCGTTTAACAGAATCTCAGGCCACAGAACATCTTGACAGAGTTTGCCAAAGAAGTGGGTCCCATGGGCGTATGCTGCAGATGTCGCAATGATGACCATTAAAGGCCAGTGGACGGACAGCTCCGATTCCACGACATCCAAGGAGGTCCTGTAGAAATTATAGTTACGTTAGAAAGTCTGATGAACCAAAGCAATGTTGTATGGCATATTTATGAAGAAGCGCATATGCTGATATGACAGCGATTAAACCATAGTAGACCTACACCAATGAATATGCAACTAAAGGTTGGGCAAGGTAACGTAAACCCGTTTTTGTGTCACCCCCTTTTGACTATTACTGACATTATCACATAATTATATGTGAAGCGGCAGCCAATCAGAAAAAAGGAAAATTAAATATCCATTTTAAAACTGAGGAGATAGTTCAACTGACTGACGAGCGCGAATGAAAATTGGTGGTGTTTTTCGTCCACTGAAGAATGAGATCCAAGAAGCAGCTGGAATGATTAGCAATCTTTAATTTCGGTTCCAACGCACCATTTCTCAATATTTTACCTTTAGCGACCGGACAATCAGAGCAAGAAAAAACGTTGCTACGGCGACTCCGACCAAATACCCCTTTTGCCGGCTCTCGAGCACGTCACCACAGAAGAAAAGAATTTCTCCGACATGGAGAAGGGCCAACGAAGCCCACTTCATGGGGTGGATTTCAGTTCCGGTGCACGTCTTGTAGAGGAGGATGAGGAAGCAAAAGGAGCCTGAAATATAATTTTGATCAAATCATAAGGAAAGGTGGGTAATTGACGTTTTCAATATTACCAGTGAACTGGCCGATCCTTCCGCTGTAGAGCAATTCAGCCGAAACAACCAAGAGAACGTTGGACGCAAACGACACGAAAGCTTGACCCAGGCTCACACAGAACATCTTGCATGTAAATTTGTTGACGCCATACGAGTAGAGGAGGAAGGGCTAAAGAAGAAATATGATTTGAAACAGTATTGATATAATCGCTTTGGTCTTCTTACGGCCGACAAGAGTATTCCAAAGTTTTGAGCCACTCCATTGAAGAGGAAGACCATCATGACTGGCCGGGAGATTTCGTCTTCATCCTCGAACTTCTTGTTGGTTCCGCTGAAACAAGTATAATAATAAGATAACAGTGGCTACTTTTTATGGTGTAGACTCACCCGATGGAGAAGTAGCTCACAGAGCCTCCAAAGACGATGGCGAGCAGTGAAAGAGACGTGAAAATAATCCGCAGGAGCTTCTCCGTGCTCTCAAGGGAGCGCGGCATGACGAGGTGCGTTGCAGAGGGAGGAGGCGGTTCGAAAGACTAATGAGTGAGATGGACTCGATCGAAGTTCCAAGCTTGGAGGTCAGCAAGCGGAAACACACGACGAGGTCGTTTTCGGAGAAGACAGTGAGCGAAGAAAAGGCTGAGTTTGCTTTCCTTGGGAGTGATGAAGTTAGCACCGACGTTAAAAGCTGCACGTGTTGATCCGTAGAGTTCATTGAACTTCCAACGTTTTCCCAATAGTTTTCAGGGATACTTTCAGGAAGATGCTTGGTCGATAAAGTTAGGGATGAAGAATGGGATCGAATTTAGAAGTATCAGCCAGATGATATATAAACGATTAAAACTACCATAAAATATACAAGTTTGGATTAGTAATGAGGTCAAAACTATGTTTCAATGATTGTGATTGTAATTAGTAACTGCCTCACTCTAGTACTTCGCAGTGCGTGCATGCAGTGTTGAAATGCGAAACGCCCTAACTTTTGGAGAAAAGGATTAAAACAAGCAATATCTGACACTTATTATTTGGTGTTAATTTAGCGAAATTAGCTTTGTACGACAACTTGTAATCGCTCCCTTCTTCTTCTACACGCGTAAAAAGTTCAATTCGGTATCCCTGACTTTCTGTACCTATCATTTGTTTTTTGATACTTACTTCCAATAGAAGTATTAATACAGTACAAGAAGGTTTTTGCTCAAAACAAAAAAGGCAAGAAGAGTCGACCGTTTTTCCATAAAAATACATTGCCATCGAGTAGCTTTCACTCATTGCTCGTTTCAACTTGCTTTGCCCACACAGCCTGACCACCAAGGGACACCCACCCGTGCGCCGGTTGTCATATTGTGCTTCATTCTGTGCCGACTGAAAGTGCTTCCATTCCGGTTTAAAGATTACAGTGCTAGTGATATAAAAAGCGCATCCAAGAGCAGAAAATGGAAGCTCCTCCTGGAGCAGGCGCCTTGGAAGTGGAGAACTTAAGAGCACTTGTGTATGCCAACGTCCCACCGGCTGAAATCGTGCACAATCCACAGTCGTTGGGCAAGACTGGTCAACGCCCAGCTTCCGAGATCTTTGCACTCTACACTCTGTGCTCCCGCTTCGGGTGGTAAGAAATCCGTCGAAATTATCAGACATTACGGAGCATTACATTAAAAGATTAGAATGGAAGACCGCTTGGAAGAGCTTGGACTTGAGTCCACCACACAAAGTTACAAACAAGCTCCTTTTTTCTTACATGCAGGCATTTCTGAGGACCTAGTACTGTAGATTTTTAACATAGGTTTATTTTGTGTTTATCCGTGCCACAGAGTACTGAAACATAAAAACGTGGTCTATGTCAGTGCCTAAAAGTCTATGTAAATGTATCCCATTACGGCGTTACCCAATGCCCTTTTCTCCTTTTCTATCATTACAGGAAGAGGGATCCACTGCAACAGGCTATTGTCAACAATCCTGAGTTTTTGGAATTTCTCAGGGACTGGCTCCCCACATCAAGGAACGCTCTGAAGAAGATTTATGAGGACATGCAAACAGCGAGAATTCGCCTAAATTGGGACGGACCAGCCGTTCAGAGGATACAGTCGGAAGAAGAAGAAGCTCGCGTGAGTCCAATTAGACTTATTTATGTATATCAATTGGATGAACATCTGGAACGTATTTAATAGCTCATAGATGGGAAGACTGATACAAGAGCACCATTTTGAAAAAAAATATGGTCAAGTGCTGCTCGGTCTGGTGTACTATCCTAAGTGTAAGATACCAATCAGACATATTGGCATAAAACGTTGTCTCTCATTAACGCGAGAGGAGATTGACCTGGCGATCTCATTAATCTATCGCAAGTATTGCAAGTATAGGAAAGTAGGTATTAAATTGGGTAGTTGTAAGAAGTATTGAAAGTACAGGATAGTAGGTATTGAAAAATAGTACTAAGAAGTATTGAAAGTATAGGATAGTAGGTATTGAAAAATAGTATAAAGAAGTATTGAAAGTATAGGAAAGTAGGTATTAAATTGATAGTAGTAAGAAGTATAGCAAGTATAGGAGTTAGTGCTTGAAACCACAGAAAGAAGGTCTTGAACATCTGTAGTACAAATTTTTGGGCTTCCAATCTCCTCTTTTGTTTGGAGGCTTGACATCGCCTCAGTCTTCCCCCTTAGAGAGAGACTTGTTGTTACCATCATCATCCAGGAGACTCAGCTTAATACACGTCAGTTAAGATTTGACTTTCATCGATGGTATGTCGCATCTTATTCCTCCGCAGCGTCGTCATAAACCGGTACTACAGAATCTACAACCTTTGATGATAGTGGTGGACAGCTTACAGAAGAACCCTAAACCAGTGCTAATTCAGCGTCAGGTGGGCTCATCACAACTCAGCACCAGACGGGTGCTCAGTAACCCCATCTCCATGTCAGAGAGAAAAACAAGGAGCAACAACACAACCGAGAAGGAGATTGACCCAGAGTAGATCCCGAAAGTGTTATGGCCGTTCAATCCGCCGGGGCAAAGGGACCTGCTGCCAAGGGAGTTGAGTCAGATCAGCAACATACAAGAGGAATGGTCATCATCATCATCATCATCAGATGGTGACAACTGTTACACTTTTGAAGACACATGCAACCAATTCTCTCCAGACAAGATACCAGCCGACAAGGACACTGGTGCCGGTGGCGCCATTCCCAAGCAAGGCACAGGCGCAGGCGGCAGGGTGATACCAAAGAACGTCACGGCTTATGATTGGCCAGACATGCAGGCTCTGGTGAGGAGATTGGAGGGCCAAATCATATCTCAAGGCAGCTATACAAAAACCGCAACCAGTGGCTCCGGCAGGGCCATCGCCCAACAGGCGCCGGCATCGCCAGCTACTGTGGCAACACAAGAGGCCAAGATCCCGAGCTTTGAGGGATCAAGGACGTCTGCAAGCCAGAATTGTGGTACGTCAAGGCTGAGAGTGTTGCCACTCAGAACAACTGGTCGGACAAGCAATTTATCAAGTCCATGATCAACGATGCTGAAGAGTGGGTGTGGTATCTCTGTTACAGGTACAAGGCAGAGCTGGAAGGCAGCAACACACTCAATGACAGAGCGCTGTTCAAGAAGTCCTTCTTCACCATGTTTGATGCCACTGGTAAGATAATTGTGGCTCAGACAAGGATGCTCACCAACCTCAAGAAGACAAGGGCAAAAACATTCTATGCTTGGGGGAGCAACACCAACAACCTCATCAACCAGTGCAAGGAGAAGTTCAACTGAGACATGATATGCCCAAGCATGGCAAACCCCCATGGAAATGGGGACTACAGGATCCTCAAAGTGGTGTCAAGGAATATTTGATGTCACTCTTCTTTGTCAATGGTCTGAACAAGCCCATTTGCCACATCATTCGGACCCGTGCTAAGGAGCTGGAGGGTGAAGGAATTGACACTCTTGCCAAGGTGGCGAGCAAGGCGTAGCTCTTGCTTCCAAAGGGCTTGTTTGAACAGCCAGCTGCAGAGGTTGCTGCCATTATAGAGACAGCTAAGCAGCAGGAAAAGACAGCGCAGAAGGCGCTTATTGCAGTCTTCAGGCTCCGCTGCAACTTCCAGAGAGGAGGGGATCACAGAGGGGGCCAGGGAGGTGGAGCCGCAGGAGGAGCTGGGTGTTCTTCCGTGGGTTCCAAGTATGTAACCGCCAACCTCAAGCATCTCACTGGCTTCCAGAACTGCACAAGAGCTTGCTTCTGCCACAAGTGCAAGCAGTGGTGCAAGCATATCTGCGACAAGTGCAGGCTCACTGCTCCATATGATATTTGCGTATTAAGAGACATGAATCTTACTCAGAGATTACGAGTATACTGGCATTTCTCTATGCCTCAATATGCTGTTACAGCAATATATTTTATCTCGATTATTCTATTGCATGTATATACATCAATACATGTTACACTCACCAAGAGTGATTTTGCGGCAGTGATACCACAGGATCCCAGCAACTCTCCATCAGCCTTGGCCAGCCTGGTGGACAAGTGCTTTGACGGGAAGACCAGTCTGCCCTCAAGGCCGGCAGAAAACAAGTAGGAGACACATCCAACAACCAGAAAACCTCTCCAACTATGGTGAAGAGGACCCCAACAAAGAAGAAACGTGTAAATGGTGTACATAAGACAACCTTATGTTTTTCCCCAGTTATGCAGTGTGCCTTAACAGTACTAGCAGTGTACAAAGAAGAAGAATAAAAAACAAGAGACCTACTCCACATGTCAATGTGAATGTGGGTAGCTAGACAGACAGTAAGAAGTTTTCCCTGCTGGTTGATACGGGAGTGGGAATGTCTGTGATGAGCAAGAAGATGTTTGACAAGCTAATGGGTAAGAATGATTTTGTGGAAGTGTACACACTTTGTGTGCCTTGTCAGATTTTAGAGTGCCAGTCAGGACTATAATGAGGAAGAAGCTCTTCACTAGGGACAAGTCCAGGACCCCCAAGGAAAGCCAGACAGTGCAGGTGAACAATGACTGGCATGCCCCCAATGCATGGGATGGAGTCCGCACTGTTGGCACCTATGGTCACGTGTGGTGCATGCTTGGCAATCTCCATGACATTGTCATTGTTGTCTTGGCAGATGAGCCAGTGGCCATAGTCAAGTGCATTGAGGAGAAGGCATCAGCCCCTAACAAGAGGAGGTTGGCACCATAACGGATTAACTGCTCGACCTGGGGGGAGGGCCCAGTAGCACCAATTAGTGCGGAGGAGAAGAACGAGTTCAAGGCCAAGATGATCATCAAGGCCAAGGACCAGGAATAACGCCACAAGTACTAAAATACAAGGGCTTGCTGATCCACTTCCATGATGTCTTATTCAAACTAGAGATGTGAGGATCCAGGATATTTGGCGGATCCGGATCCGGTTCCAGCAGTAGCAGCAGCAGCAGCAGGCAACAGCAGCAGCAGGCAGCAGCAACAGCAGCAGCAATTGCCCATGCCATGGCAGTACAAGGACCAGCCCATGGAGGTGGCTCCTCAACCCATGGTGGAGGAACTGGAGGAGGACAGTCTAGACAGGGTTGTGCTACGACTAGTCTAGGGACGGTGTCTGTATTTCTTCAATTTGAACTTTCTCATCCGGTGAAAAATAAAGAAATGTTTATATAATGGCAAGCAAAAGGATTTTTTTTTAAAATCGGCTGTGTATTCGAATGTTGAAAGCGACAAGCGTCATCGAAGTTATTTGTGCGGCGGAAAGCTGAGCAGTCTCACAAGGCAAAGAAAGCTGGAGCAGTGATCGCCAGTAAGTGAATATTTGATGTACATTGTTTTTACGTGAATGTTTATCCATGCTCATTTATTTATGTTTTGATTATAGCAACCAGTACTACAACTTTTGTAAAGCCATATTAAGTCTAATTGCAATTAAGCACCAGAGCGTCATCATAAACCGCTACTACAACCTTTCATGGTTCGGTACATCTCATCTTCAGTGGCATTACAAAGACATGTCGACATATTCCGATTATTTGACTTGTGACGATACTTTAGCAACAAAAGCAGAAAACGTGTAAGGACCTTAATTTCTAAATATTTGAATCTCAAACATTTAAGGAAATATGCAAAGATTAATTGTGATTAAATGTAGTCCAGTGTTGAGCATCCTTGCTAATTTTGAACAAGGGCATTACAAAACATTGCAAGAATAAAAACAAGGGAAACGTAAGGAGGAAACCAGAAAAGAGGGTAGAATTAAAGAAGAATTAAAACAAATCCTCAATCGTGTAACACAATGAATAATTTTGACGCTCTATTCCAGGTCGAGCCAAGGTGGACTTGCGGAGAAGCCAAGACTGTGTTCATGGCGATGAAAAAGATCCTGGAAGAGCCCATTGCGCCGGACCAGCGCTATATTGAGCTCAAGGAGAGAGTTAGGCGCCTGCGGGATGAAGGCCAGCAAGTCCGGCGGAATCTGCCCAACATCGACATGCTCAAGCAAGCGCTGCTGCGGTACGTGGATGACGAGACCTGTGGAATTGTCGAGGATGATGTTAACAGATTCTAGTGACAAAAGTCAGTCGTCCATTATGAAATACATCATAAAGTAGTCAACAGAGTCATCAACGGTTCAACTTTGATCAAGTTTAAGGAGTTGTATTGCTTAGAATGTTAAAGAAGTTGGAAAGCAACTCTTTCTTAGCGTCTCCATTTCGTTTAGCATCCGTATTTTATTGCATATGTTGTTTTCACAGTAAAACTTATCATACAACATTGCGCACTGCTCTCATCTCTTGTCTCGTCTGTGTTCCAATTTACGGCAACGGGTCACTGCCCAGCTTGGCCTGAAAAGCAGAGGAAGGATTAACTGGTGACGGCTGCTTTCATATATATTATCTACTTACTTTAAAGTAGTCACTCTCGAGTGCCTCCTTTGCCGACGGCCGGTTCTCCGGGAGCGTCTGCAGCATCTGGAAAACTAGATTACGACCCTCACTGGAGACGTGATGCTCGGTCCCCGCCACCTTGGGGTTGCCGTCGATGATCTGTTGGCGCATGTTGGGAATGCTTCCGGTCCAGGGCAGCGCGTTGTAGAGGCTAAAGTAAATAATAGTTGGTAAACTACACTACCGGTTAATGAGCTTAGACTCACCAGTCGTAATACAGGACGCCAAGGCTGAAGATATCAGCCTTGGGTCCGTTAACCTTGGCACCTTTGAGGATCTCGGGTGAGCTATGCGCCGGGGTGCCGATATCCGAGACCATGCGCCCCGTACCGGCGGTTCCAAAGTCACAAAGTAGCGGCCTCCCTACAGTAAAATTAATTATGGTACACTTTATCCAATGCTATCTTAACCAAGCGAGTTATCAGTCTTCGGTTCCAATGCTTACATGCGTATGGAAACTGTTTATTTATTCTATTAGCTGCCTGATGTTTTTATCAAGCTAAGTACAACTTAATCCATAAACTAAAAAAGAAATATTTTAGTGTCATCATGCTCTCCTTCAAGCATAATATATGCGTTACGACTTTTATATAGTGATTTGTGCTAAACTGTTTGTATTAGCTTATAAAGGGACTTAAAATTAGGTATTAAACACCAGACGTAGTGGTAGGTATTAAAAACCTGACTAGGTAGGTATTAAAAACCTGACTAGGTAGGTATTAAAAACCTGATGAAGTAGGTATTAAAAACCTGATGAAGTAGGTATTAAAAACCTGACAAAGTAGTAGGTATTAAAAACCTGACGAAGTGTTAGGTATTAAAATGCTGACGAAATAGGTATTAAATACCTGACAATGTAGGTCCATACTTCTAATCCAATGAAACTTTCAAGACCTGTGTACTTTTAAGGAATAAGACGGCCTTTTTCGTGAAATTTGAGACTCTAATTTCACGCCCTTTTTATACGATCACTTGTGCCCAGTACATCATAGAAACCCCCTGCAGAGAGCGTGTTAGCAGATTTCAGTGCCGGGACCCATTTATGTACCTTCCCGGCTGAGAAGAACGTTCTCAGCCTTGATGTCGAGATGAGCGATCCCGGCAGCGTGGATTCGCTCGAGTGTCTGCAGGATTCCCTTGAGTAGGTCTCGATAATCTGTAACAGTATTAGGGCATTACTACCAGCTGTTGGATACACAATGATTAAATGTACACTGACCAGCCTCAGTCCTGGACCGATCCTTCACAGCGTCGTGAAGACAACCGGGATACCTATGGATCAAGTGCATATCATAACTTGATTTCACTCCAAATGTCGGTTAGTTAAAACGGCTTTTGCTACACTGATGCATAAATATAGTCTGTAGGGAGCACTCACTCGTCGAGCACAATGCCCAAGTTCTTTTTATCCTTTGTCTGGTCATCCATGTAGATGGACGTAATGTGGGCAACTCCATCCTTCGCCGCGTTGTAGGCCTGAAAGTGTTTCTGCGCCTCCTTGAGCACTGTAGCCTCCTCCTGCTTGTTATTGGTCCTGACCACCTTGAGAGCCCATCCTCCCAAATCATCTGCGATGCGGCGTGCTCTCCAAACCGAGCCAAACTGGCCCTTCCCCAGCCGGTCTCCCGAGATTTTGAAGTCTTCGCCGAAGTGCCTCTGGTACACTGTAAAGAAATTATAGAAAACTGATAGCTATTCTTTTCCAGAAAAGCCTAATAATTATTATACGTAACATTAGCAAGATACTTTGCACTTATACGGAAAAATATATCTTATATTTACCTGGCAGAGTGCCTCCAGTACCAGTTACGGCCACTGTCTTATCCTCGTTCACCTGGCGGGCGGGAGCGGTCTCGGCGCTGCAGCACGAACAGCTACATGACTGCTTCAGGGTGCAGGATGCGCAACACTTGCCAGTGGTACTGCAACGGCCGCTGCGGGAAGTGTTCATCCTGTTGGTTGTTTTTTCAACGAGTTAAACAGACACTAGATGAATCAAGACGAAGGAATATGTGCTCATAAATGTCAGAAAATTGGTTTGTGGGGAATCTTAGGTGCTGAAGAGTTTTGTTCCGGTCCTCGGGCAACAGCAACAATTTATAAATGAGGCAGGACTCAGTTGGTCAAAAGTAAACAAAGAGTAAGTATAGAAAGTCATTAGTAGTAGGTAACTACGAAAAACGTTGCAGGGAATGATTTAGCTCATAGAGGCAAATCTACAGAGCAGCTCCTTGCTTGATGCTTGTATTATTATGCATTCTTTGGAAATGGGACAATATATTGCGCAATAAGTTTGTCGTATTATTATTATATCACTATTTTTATTCGCATTTCTTCGTAAATGTGGGCAGCAGATTTCCTCCTTCAGATCTCAGGAGAAAGGCTTGCTTACTATCATGATGCTTGTTTGGTCTTTCAGAAAAAAAAAGATAAAATTATACAAGGGCTTAGAAAAAAACGTTTTTTGGTGGCCAATGTTTTTTTCACCAGACTCGGGGTTTTGTTGGAATTATTTATCAGTCTAAGCGTGATCCAACTATGATTTCGATTATAAAAATGTTAATTCGCACCACGGATAACGGGAAAAAGTTCAATGAAAAAACGGGATGAGAAATAAAGGCAAGTTCGTGATACTGAATTTAACCGAGACACTTTGCTTTCAGAGCTCGCACAATAACAGCATATATAATTTCATTATGTTCCAAAGTCTTGCTTCATTCGGGGATTTCCATCTTCTTCTTGCTATTTTCACCAATTATGTTTAAAAGTTGTTTGGGTTTTCTTAAGTGATGAAAGTATTCATATTCATAATAAATTCGAATAATTATTTCGGTTCTCGTTGGTGGCTTCCGTCATGTCTAATAAGTACAGAAGAAGAATACCATACAGACGACACTCACGACAGGATTCAGCAACATGAATCTGAACCTTTTACTCAGTGTTATCACTGTCATACTGCAATTTTTTGTGTCACACTGCACGCCGTTCTCTCCACTCAGCCAACAAAATTGCCTGAATTATTGCTTACAACGCCAAAGTTAGTTTAGTATACAACAAGCCAAAGGACTCTATCGTATAGAATTTCTTAAACAAGCTAACGATATGAAAATTCTTTTTCAAAGGACGTAAATTGATGCTCTTGCTTTTTATTGACAAGAAAGCACGTCGATTCTATTCTGTGCGGATTATTTCTGTTCGATAATGAGGTGGCCTAAAATCATTTTCACGGATCTCCTCTTCAAGCACTCAAACACACATGCGCTCCGGATTCAATTTTAGATAGAACATCGACTTCTAGATATTACCATTACCCTAGCTACTACAAATCTTTAAAACTTCAGGCATGTATCCAAAATGACAAATAATAAGGACTTATTATTGCCCAAACATACTTGTCAATTTTCTTTAACAGAGCTCTTTCCTCTACTTCAGCGCATGGTTATTGCGGATTTTCTTTCGAAAAATTTCAAAGCACTCATATTATTTCTCTCCACATGATTGTTGGTACGGTATATTTCAAAGCCCCGTTCAATGGTATCATAGGAGAATGTGTGCAAGCTGCTTATGCTTCCTCTTTAGTACAGGTTGCTTTGGCAAAATTTATGTAAACCACAGAACCTCGGATATCCACTTGTTTTAAGTTGTATGCAGGCCAATCAGGTTGCTATATATCCATATACGATAGCTAGGCTGATGTTTTAGCGTCCTTGTATGAAGCAAACCCAAGACATTAAATATTCTGGAACTCAGTTGGTGTTTGTTCCATTGGGTAACCTTCTAAAGCTCTCTCATGTTCCTATTTTACTCTCAATATCTGCTCTTCTATACTTTCAATACGTCTTACTATATAAAGTTTTTATGCTGTCAATATCTACATGTATATATGTATAATGTATGTACTATCCTATACATTTAATATTTCTTACTACAAATAACTACCATGTTTTACTTTCGACGCGATGCTTCTTATTATAATCTTAATGCCTGTTTCATATAAGGCAATTTACAATCCGTTATCCATCTCAGCCGAGGCTCATAAAGCTGCCCCTTTTTTTTAAATTCCCGGATCGCCCCTGGCCTAATCCCCGCTACTGTTAGTTCGCGGCTTTCGGTTTATTCCAAGGTACTACCCTT
>LR140110.1:0-19577 GCA_900659605.1 Tisbe holothuriae
AAAGAGCTCATTTTACATGAGTGTTGTCACAACAATCGTTTTTACCGCAGCAACCTCTCCATATTAAACCTCCTTGGGAGGGAAGAAGGAGGAGGAGGAGGAGGAAGAACGTGATGACCCAGCTCGGCGCGTACAGCAAGGAACAGCAAGGAAGAGCGTAATTTCATCGAATCGAGTCAAAGAAACACACCATTTCTGCAAGTAAACATCAATGAAAAAGGTTTGAGAGTAGCTAAATACATAAACAAACTATATTCTTTTCGTGTTCCTATGTTATAAATTAAAAAATATTGTCTCATTAGGGTAGATATTTCGTTTTTCCTCTGATATTACGCCTTCCCTGTCGCCTTCCTTTGTCTCCACCGAGTTGGCTGAGTGACTCACACTCGCACGCATACACAGCTGAGCTAGTCGTCAGCTCCACCACCACTCAGCCACTCACGAGATGAGGGAAGAAAGAAAGAAAGTGGAGTAAAACGCCTGCCACTGAAGCAGGGATGACGAGATGAAAACATCTACTCGGACATGTACTTTTATAATTGAATATGTTGACAGATGGGACGTAAAACTCTCATTATCTTATTTACAACGAGGCCTATTTATTCATTCTTAAGAGGGGCTACAGCAGATACTTTCGACAGCCTTCGGAGTTATGAGAGTCGATGTCATTTGGTTGTTGTTGATTGTTGTATCACTTGGTTCCCTGTCCGTCCGATGAGCAAAAAAGGATTTCGAGACGAAACGACGTAGTGAACGAGTGAACGGGTGAAAGGCCAAACACCACTCGCTCTCCTTGGTGTCGCTGGTCTGGCTGTCGTGACTGTTGGCGGACTGCTTGGAGGACACGGCCGGCAACGACAAGTTGTCCCTCCTCGCACTGCATTAAAGAGAGAGAAACCCGTTTGAGACGAAGCTCTGAAGTCTTCATTTGTCGCCCACGAGTGTCTCTTTACGGTGACTTGAGTGTCCCTGCCCGGCCTGATCCGGTGTCGACGATGCCCTCGTACAACGACGAGGAGTCTGCTCCGCTGCTGGGCGCAGGGGGCGACTCGAGGGCACTCAACGCAAATGCAAATGGAGGAGACGGAGATCTGGGTAAGGACATTACAGATAGAAGGATTCAAAGTGGGAGGGAAGAGCCCACGCGTGCACTCTGGGTCTGGTTAGATTTTTCATACCAAGGGGCATATGAAATCACCTTTACTGATGCACATTATAGCCTCTGTACAGTGATATGCAATGTGTAGTTTGTAAAGGGTGGTCATGTGACACATCTTGACAATCTAACTTCTTAAGAAAAATATGTGTTCTATAATGATAATTGTCCTGTTCCAGGCTCCGGCTCTACCGTGGTTGTGTCCCCCATGGACGAGCTGTCCCCTCCCACGTACCAGAGCGTGACCGGCGGCGCCCCAATGGTCATCTGCCGCGTCTGCCAGACCACAATCGACATCTCGGGCAAGCGGGACCAGCACGTGGTCAAGTGCAACGCGTGCAACGAGGCCACGCCCATCAGGAACGCCCCGCACGGACGGCAGTATGTGCGCTGTCCCTGCAATTGTCTGCTCATATGCAAGAACAACAGCAAAGTAAGGGAACAGGGTTAAATTGGTCTAAAATATGTAAAGTCATAGTCATACCAAAGAAGTTTAAACCAAGAGTACCCTACGACTTTCTTGGTTTTAATGGTTTAAACTGTTTAATTGCATGGAGAAAGGATCGTAGCAAAAAATTCTAACCAAGAATCCCATAATAGAACAGCAACTGTAATGCTGTATCAGCAAGTACTGTCAAATAGACTGAAATAACTTGCTTTATATTAAGAGAGTTAGACTGAAATAGTACTTCTAAATGGTATCTTACATTTTTTATGCATGCAAGTAATGTTACAAATATTAATATTGTTTAAAAATCACAATGGCTTAGCACTTAAGCAAGACACTCCCTTGATGTAATACGATCCTCGTTTTCCTTCCAGCGCATCTCTTGCCCCCGCCCCAACTGCAAACGCGTCATCAGCCTTGCGCCGTCGGAGCCGGTGACCGCGCCCGCCGTTCCCAACGTGCCCGGCATGTGCCGCGTCAACTGCGCGCACTGCCACGACAACTTCCTCTTCAACACGCTGACGAACGCGCTGGCGAGGTGTCCGCACTGCAGGAAGATCTCCTCGGTCGGGGACTTTAGCAAGAAGCGGGGGCTGCTGTTCGCCGCCGTCGGGATGGTCGTGCTCATTATTGCGTTGGCGACCACGCTGGGGGCGTGGAAGGCGGCGTCGGAGAAGAGTGGGCTCTATGTCGTCTTTATCGGTGAGTTCTTAATGTTTTACTAACCATATGAACAGAGAATTAAAGAAAGATAGTTAACGTGTAAATGCGAAAAAGTTACTCTTACTTTAAGTTTGTAAGAACGATGCTTATTTTAATGATAGTAAAATGAGAATGACCAATTCAGTAAGTAACCATTGATTGTATAATTAATTGCAGGACTGTTTGCCTTCGCCCTTGCTCTCTTGGCCCGCGGCATTTACTACCTTACGATGAAGGTGAGCTGGGTCGATGGTCCCGTCTAGGCGACGAAGACCATATTTCGTGGAATAATTCATCGGTCAGACGACGTGTGTGGTGAAAATGAAGAAAGCTTCAAGAGAGATTGAACGAAAGTACACACGACGAGAATGGATAAAATGAATATAGATGTCAGGATAAGAAAAGTGCTAAGTGAATTTTGAAGGAGGATGCTATGATTAATTTACTCAATCGTGATTTTTAAAACAAGGGCAATTGACATCATCCCTTTGACGGTTTTACTGCAGAGATCAATTTATTTTTTATTCCATAAAAGCTCATTGTAAGGCTTCAAAAGACTTAGCTTCTTCCTTTAATTTCATAGTAAGATGTAACTGGAATGAATGGCTCCAAACAATAGAGTACAATTAGCACTCATAAAACTCCCCCCTCTAGCACTCTATTTTAAGGGTATCTCTCATCTCTGCTGCAAATATTAAGTTACATTTCAATTTGAATTTTCAAAGTTACATCTTAAAATACTCAGATAATGTAATGGTTACCTTCATATTTGGCCAAATTACATTTTCTGAGGGAAAATCCTTAATTACTTTTCAAATGTAATTTGTAGTAATTGCTTGCATCTGTCTCAAGAGCGTATTCAAGTGACAAATAGTATCGATTGTGCAATGACTTCAAGAGATGATCATGTCATTGTGTTTTAAAAGTCTCTTCCTCAAATATTATTTAAGTTTCATTTTTATTATTATTTTCCAATACGTTAAGACTTTAACCATACAAACATATTTTGTCACTTTGTCATGAAAGAAGAAGTAATAAGATCAAATAAATTTAGTGATTTTAAAGATATTTTACAAGATGTTTGACTTGTCCGCCAGATGTCTCTTATGTTTTGCTCTGTGCTCCAACGACTGTCCGTTTGCGCGCGCAACCTTTTTAAGAGACTCCTTTCACGTTAGCCTAGAATTCGAATAAAGGCGGCGGCGGGTAGCCCTAGTAAGCCCTACAGGAGGACTCGGCGGGCCAAACGGGCGCGGTTGGCAGCCCTTTGTGTAGGGTTGACAAAAGCAAGGAAATGAAAACTTTTGAAACAAGAATATGCTTGTTTCACTTATGAAAAATGTGTATTATATGCACTTATTGCGTCTAAATTATAATTTAAAATGCATTAATACGTTTAATTGACCTATTTACTTGTATTGTGCTATAAAAATGTGCTGAATTTGCTTCCCTTTTTCGCTCTTCCACTAATTTTTGTCATCCCTGATCCTGTGTCCTCCTCTGCCTCTCGCGTTGAGCGTCTAGCTTTCCAAGCGACGCCATTTTCCCCACTCCGTTGGTAGCCGGGCCAGCAGCAAGGGAACCGCCAGCAACCCTGACCAGATCTGAAACAAAATAATACCCAGGAGAGGCTTTTCAAGTGCACGGGACCGCCGCACTGCCGCACCATGAGCACCGCAGACGCCGCGGCAATCGCGCAGGACACGTCCATGGCCGCTGTGGAGGCGCTGGCGGCTGAGACAGGGCAGCCGATGCCAGAGACCACCACGGTCACCGTTGTGGACGGCACAGACCTCATGATGGTGGGGGAGGCCAACCAGGGGCAGCAGGAGGGTCATGTTGACCCCCAGGAGGAGGAGCAGCAGCAGCAGGGCATGGAGGATGACGACGACGAAGACGACGATCCCGAGGCCGGCCCGTCCGGCATGGGCCACGCTGGCCAGCCCAATGTCAAGGTGGAGATTGATGACGCGCACACGGCGGCAATCAGTCAGGCGAATTCAGTCATCTGGGAGATGGACCCCGAGGTTCTCATGCCACTAGGTAAGGACAGGAAGAAAAAGCCTATTAACTGCAATGTTTAATGTGTGTGCTCTCTTTTTTCCAGTTTCCCGCAAGCTGTTTGAGCGTTTCTCCCTGTGGGATCTCCTCCTGCAGAAGACCAAGACCCTGGAAGAGGAAGGACATCCAGTGGAGAACCTCTTCGAGGAGACGGAGCGAGTTCTGCTCGAGCTCAAGATCCTCGTCGAGGCGTGCATGAAGCCGATCCCAAAGAGAAACCTGGGCAAGGGCGGGGAGAAGCCGGCAGACGGCATCCAAGTGTCGGAGCTGCTCGGGACGGCGCTCTGCCTCGATGCCGGCGTCTGGCGTCGGAAGGAATGGCGGGATATCGACTACGACTGCCCACTCCAGCTGAACGAGCTCTTCCCGGACGAGACCTACAAACCCAAGAAGCGCAAGAAGGCCGCACGCATCGACGGCCGCGTCCACCCCGCGCCCAGGTTCCAGAACATCCGCGTCAAGGAGGAAATCTTTGACGAGGACGAATTCCCAAACTCCAACGTCAAGTTCAACGATGACTTTGAGGACATGAACACGATCGGGCCGTGGAGGTACGATTCTGATGATGACCCCGAGTTCAACCCGCCGCGCAGGAAGAAGGGCCGCGGCCGCCCGCCCAAGATCAAGCGCGAGCCAAAGCCGAAGCCAAAGCCCATGCGCAAGATGAAGGAGAGCAAGCGCGTCAAATTCGCGCCCAAGGAGGAGGACAAGCGGTTCTACTGCACCCACCCTGGCTGCGAGCAGGCTGAGATGTCGTTTGCGAGTAAGGGCGAGGCTGCTGAGCATTTCAACCACGCTCACGTCAAGGACGTGAACCGGATTCTGCCGTGTTACATTTGCGAGGAGAAGTTTGCGATTGCGCTGCTGAGGACGCAGCATATGGAGACGATGCACGAGAAGGGATTCGGATGCGCAAAGTGCGACAAGAAGTGAGTACATATGATATTTGTTTTGCATCGTCCGACATTAATGGATGATAAATTTTGAATAGTTAAGTCAATAACTGCAGTTCTCAAAATGGTCAAATTCACGTAATAAACATTGTTTCCTTCCTAGGTTCTGGCGCCAGCGCGACGCCGAGGAGCACGTCATGAAAGCCCACAACCCCAACGAGACCAACGAGAACGTGGACCCCAGCTGCGTCTGCTACAAATGCGGCCGCAAATTCACATCCTCCGCCTACGTGCACGCCCACGAGGCCAAGTGCGACGGACTCTTCAACAGACAGCCAAAATTCAACAAGTTCAACGGCGAGTACATCTGCACCGAGCCGGGCTGCACCGCCGGCCACGGATTCTCCAGCGAGTACGGACTCCGCATCCACTTCTACGACCACCATCTCCGCGACGATGAGAAGGTCTTCAGCTGCGTCCACTGCGGCAAGAAGTTCGGCATGCGCAACATGCTCAACAAGCACGTTGCCGCGGCCCACGAGAAGAAGCACATCTGCGACTACTGCGGCAAGGGCTTCGGCAGCAAGTTCAAGCTGAAGACGCACACGTTCACGCATACGGGCGAGAAGCCGTACGAGTGCGACAAGTGTAACTACAGGACGGCCAAGCAGTACAACCTGGACCAGCACAAGGAGAAGCAGCATCAGGACTTTGGCGGTCGGAACCACCACTGCGATCTGTGCGGCAAGCAGTTCATCTCCATGGGTCGCGTGCGCATGCATATGAAGCAGGTGCACGGAACGGATGGCGACGGCAGCGAGATGCAGGACGGGCAGATCGTGGTGACGTCATCCGCGGCGGGCAAGAAGAAGAAGAAGATCCAGAGGCAGACGACGACGGTGCAGGTGGCGCCGCAGCAGGCCGTGCAGCAGCCGACGGTGGTGGCGCAGGTGCACCAGGGTGGGACCACGCAGTATGTGGTCCAGGGGGCGCGCGTCGTGCATAACATGAACATGCCCATGGTGGATACGGAGCAGGAGGCGGCTGTTGAGTACATCCAGACGGAGCTGGGGCGCATTGAGGGAATCCGCTACCAATAATAAGGAACTACTACTAAAGAAGATTGTACAAATTGAGAAGATTCATGTTCCGCTTAAGATTAATCTCGCATCCTAATAATCGCTATAATGAGATAGATTCTCTTAGAGAACTACATTCTATCAGTAGAGTCCGAAATGATTATTACGCATTATAACCTTTTTCTGCATTACTGTATTCCTTAGGTGTAGAATAAAACTCATTTAAAACACCAAACATTCAATTACATCATTTGGAATTTAAACTTGACTTCTCCCTCTTGCGGCTTGAACACCGTCTCGCAGTTGACTTTCGACACGCCCTTCTGACACCGCTGCGGCTCGTCAATGATGTGAACACCCTGCTTGGAGTGGACATCCCACTCAATGTCAGACCCGATCTCCACATCACGGATCGGTCCGGAGCTGAGCTTGTCCCCGCTCGCCAATGTCCACTCCATCCAGAGAGCGAGGCCGTTCATGTTGCCGCAGAAGTCCTTGAGTTCAAACGTGGTTGAGGATTCAATGTCCTTGTTGGGCACGCTCTCGGTGAGGTTGAAGGACATGAGCGGTTTGGGGGAGGCCTTGGCGTGGCATGGGTACTCCCAGAGAGGGTGGGGTTCCACGTTGTCATCACTGGTGGCACTAGAGTTCTGAAAGTAACAAAAACGCTATAAGGACAAAATCTAATTGCATGCATGGCCCACTGCAATGGGTAGTTGCAATGGGTTTCAGGTCGAGACAATAGGATAAGCCCAACCTCTTTCGTTTCAGGCAATGGAGCTAAAATGTAATTGAGTATGTTTTAGAGTATTTCAGAGTGATTACTGAGATGTATTGTACTTTTTTTCAACAGCTACTTCTGTGTCAACAATCACTATAATTTGTCGCTTTAAAAATTACATGAAGTATAGAAATTCTTACCATGATAATCTCATCAAAATGCTTCATGGAGAACCCCTCGACATCATACAACGGCGCCCGGATCTTCCACAGATGCTTGTAATGCACCGGCACCGCCCAGATCTCGGCACTCTTCACCATCGACGGAAGCATCTTGCCACCGCTGGGGGACAGCTGCTGCAGACTGAACCAGTACAGCAGGTTGTGCCAGGGAAGGAGACTCATGCCAAAGTTGGGCTCAGCAACGACCAGATCAACGGGGCAGGGAAGGCTGTCATGGCTCAAGTCTGTCAGAGGTTTATCCAGGAATTCAATCTTATCAGAGAGCTTGTTCTCCCTGCACACGGACTCCAACACTGCCCTGAACTGATTGTTCTCCTCGTGCACGAGGACTTTGCCAGCTCCCAAAGCAGCAGCCATTACAGGCAGGAGCGTCTGGTCACTGATGCATAGGCACACCGGCGACTCAGCGTCAATCTTCTTGAACGAAGCCTGGATGGCAATAGCCAGTTTATCATTCCGCGTGCTGTCATTCAACTGCCCAAGCCTGGTTCTGGACACCGCCAAATGAATACCACTGGTCGGCATAGGCATGGGGATCTGACCAATGAGATCGCTCTTCTCCTTCCTCACATCAAACCAGAGGCTGTACTCGTCATGATTGGTCACAAGGGAGTACTCATCGCCCTCCTTGACGGTCGCCCTGGACAGCGGGTAGTACACAGCCTGCATCCAGTGATCCCGCCAAGCCATCTGATGCGGGGTCGGGTGTGCCCACTTTGGCGCACATGACAGCGTGATCTCCTCCTTGGGGTCCATCTTGCACTCCCACCACATGAACACGGCGTCGACCGGACCATCCGTCACAGCCTTGAACGGCACGGCGGACTGTCTGCACTTTGGTGTAGGCCCGGCTCGACCCGAAAAGTCGAATGTAAACACCTCCTGCGCGCCGGAAATGTCTTTGAACCAGTCCGGTTTGATCTCGGTCATCTGAATGTCGTGCAGGGCGAGGGAGGAGGAGCTGTCAGCGGCGTTGCCTGGTGGTCTGATGGTGCTCGAGTTGGGTAGGTTGATGGTATGGAGGCGGTTCCACCTGGCAGCAAGGTCTGAGGAGACGGCCTGGGCGTACATGATGGCCTTGGTGGGGACGACGAGGCAGTCATCCTAAAATGAAACAGAAAATATACACGCAATAGTAACTTCGGCCACAGTTATCTATTCAATATTTACCGTTAAGAGATGCTCATGAGCATGGTTGAACGTGCCAATGGCTCCCTCCCCGATGAGCTCCGTGTCAAAGACTTCCGTCACGAGAATGTTTGCCCTCCGCTCCATGTCCTTGCCGGGACCGACCTCGACGAAAGTGGACCGCTTACGAACGAGCTTGATCTGATCCCAGAGACTGTTGGCGGTCATCACGCGCTGGGCGCATTCAGCCATCGGACGGAACTCCTGAAACGCTCATTATTACTGAGATTGTACAAAATTAACCGTTAAACGCACCTCAATAGCGGTGATTGAGTCAGCCCCAATCCTCGCCGCCATCATGGACAACAACCCCGTGCCAGTGCCGATATCCAGCACGTGCACCTCCTTCCCCTCGGCCCTCTTCATCCGGATGGCCGCCTCCAGACCCTCGTAATACAACCGGTTCCGCTCAGAGTCATGCAGCATATCCGCGAATGCAGCCCGCGCAACCTCCTTGTGGTAATCGTAGTCCTCTGGCTGCATCTTCCACTCAGTTGTGCCGGTCATGGGGTTGAGGGTTTGGGTGAAGATGTTCGGGGTGGTGGTGGATGAGGCGGTGCGTGTGGTGTCCATTTTACTTTTCGAGTTGTGGAGTAGTGTCTTTGGAAGTTTTGAGAGTAGGTTCCGTAACATCTACTGGGTCTTTTTGGTCTTGATCTTGTGCTGTTAGCTCCTGATCTTGTGTTGTTAGCTCCTGATCTTGTTCGTTTAGCTCCTTTAGCTCCTGTTCAAGAAGCTTCTTCCTCTTCTTCTCCTCCCTCCTCAGCCTGTTCTTCTCGTCCAAGACCCGCTTCCTCTCCGCCTCGAGCCTCTTCTCCTGCGCCGCAACACTCAGCTCCCCGTTCACCTTGTTATCCACAGCAGTCACAATCCGCTTCCAGGCAAGCTTCCGGTTCTGGTCCACCGACCTCGTGTCGTGCACGCGAACGTGAGCGCCGGTCGGGACGTGGAGCAGCCGCACGCAGTTGGACGTCTTGTTGACGCTCTGGCCGCCGGGTCCGCTGCCGCGTGCGATGGACTCGACAACGTCTTCGGGCTTGACCTCGGGTACGCGGCTGTGGTCGATTTGGCCGCGGAGGCTTTTATGCACGAAGCGCAGCCCCCAGACACGGTGGTTAAGTACAGTCCTGAACACGGGTTCCATCTACTTTATGGCCTTGTTGGCGAGCAGTGCTTCTCCCTTTGCTATTGCGATGTTAATGTCCTTCTGGCTGGTGAGCCCCTTGTAGCGGTCGAACTCTGCCCGGATCCTCTTTGTGACGCTGTTCCGGTCGGAGTGCTGCAGCTGGCGGGTGTAGCGGAGGAGGGCGCGGTACAGGCTCAGGGAGGTGGACGACGGTGGCGGGGACATGCTCAGATTGAGGTCGACATGGAGGTGATTTTTCGATTTGGAAACCTCAGCAAAAAAGTAAACAAAACAGCGTGCGCAAAAATGGCAGGGTTGCCGGATCCCGTACATTCGGGAATAAAATTCCACGCTGTCCAAAATACCTACCTGCAAAAAAGCATAAAAACAATTTTACATAATTACATACGTTTGCATTGATGTATACTGAATACTGATACCTTAAATTACTGGATAAAATACTTTCCCTTAATATATAGACAATTGTTTAAAAGTCATTAATTGAATTTTAAATACATATTAAGTAACTTTCTAATTGTGTAATTAAAAGAAGACCAATATTTAATATGCATAATAAAAATGACATTTTCTCCTAGGCTAAAAAGTTTTTGTATAACATTGCTTCACGTTTGGTGATACTTGTAGTTCTTGGTACAATGGTATGGTCGAAAGGGTTTCTAACTGTTAGCCACGTGCTATTAGCTAATAATCGGAATAATAATATTATTATCACCTAAATATTATCTGTAAAGCCATTATGTAGCCCAATTTTTCATAAAAGGCATTAAGCTACAAAGATTAGATCATAATAAACTGTCTGAACTATTTTTCACATTAATGATAGATTGGTGGTACTATTAGTCGACCAGTTTCATTTCCGATAGCTCTACACAAATACTCCTACAATATAGTAAAAGGTAATTGGCCTTCAAAGTTTAATTAACCGACCCAGTTTCAGGAAAGTACTTGTATATCCGTATGTCATATACAAAAACTTAACTTTGACAATCACCCTTTAATACTATCATTTTCCATGGAACCTCTTAGCAAGTCTTTCATATGATACACATCATTATTCATTAAATATAATTAACTCCCATGAGTGTTAGTATAAAAGTTTGTATGCCACATGCGGTAATGTATTCCTTTTATGAAAGCCAAGCTGTATGAAATTAATAATTTATAGCATATAATCATAATGGACTCGAGTAGATCGGATATCACCGGGATATGGAATATTGCATTTCTCCGCTAATTTTATCGGTAGCCTAAAAGACGTTATGCCGTATCGCGTACATTCCTCAAAAATAAACAAGCAAGAAGTAGATTACATTTTCAGCACTTGCCGTAATATCAGTGTATTCGTTGCTACTGAGTCCAAATAAAATGTATATTTATATCTACAAGCATAATGTAATGGCCTATCTACAAACATAATTATGATATACACTATGTAATCATCTTCATTTCATATGGACGGCAGCTTCATAACATATTAACCATTCTTTTCCACTCTTTCCATTCCAATGGGTGAATAATTTACCAGTCATGTCTTCATGGAATCAAACACCACCAGTTTTATGTTTACAAGCAGTGACAATGTTACACACTTGTTTATTCTGGCTGTTGGTGCTTTATTGTCACTATTCGCAGAGTCTGACAGAAATGGAAATTGCCCAATCAGTGAAGTACCTTGGATGGTCTCAGGTCAATTTAGTTGGTTCAGTGAGCAATCAAAGCCAGCAAACAATCGTTATGAAAGCATTGTCTTCTCATGGAATTGCTTCATCGTATCAAAACATCTCATTTGAGCCATCTGCAGGCATCACTGGAAATTACATTTGTGAAGTCTTTTGTCTGATAACTTGATAAGTACCTTTTAGTAGAAAGTATATTACAGTAATATTAAATTAATTAATTTAATTACATGATAAGTTAAACTTAAGCCAATACAAATGTAATTCAGTAATCTCTTACCACCAGACTCATTTTCCTCAGCTGTAGTTGTCCTTGGAAGGAATCCAATGTATTATAAAATAGAATCCATTGTGAAGAAGCTTCCATTTCTTGTCCTGATAGTTGAAGATCATATGGATATGGCTTGGTATGGAAATATTACAGAGGCTTCGTTGGGATTTTTGCAGTTATCACAGACTTCTAATAGAGACGTTAGGAGTGTTTTAGTAAGTAGCTATTAATATCTTAGCAATACTAACTTACAAAATCCATATCTTTACCTAGTTACATCGTGGTCGCAAAGTTGAACGGCCTTCAAGATGGCACCAACTGGAGGAGAAGAATGGCATCTCTGGCCGTCTAACCAACACTTACAGTTTGGATGGGGTGACATTGGAGATATCAATGCTCAGCTGGTTGCCACACTATGCAATTTACAATTGTTCGGAAAATGGAACAGATTGCTCTGGAAGGTACAAGTCTACATATAAAAGGAATACAGTATCATTTGTGGTACTAAATTTATTACTCACAGAGAAAAAAATGCACTCCGGCTTAACTTTTATATTATCTTTTGTGTTCCTCTCTTTCAGTGGCTTAATGTCCCATTTCATGTCGGCTTTATGCCGCATGCAGAATTGTAGCCTCCGTCTCAACAAGCCCATGGACGGCAAGTGGGGCGTGGTGCCTGCCAATGGCGAGAGCTGGGATGATCCTAATCCGACATTGGAGGGAATATTTCTGGAAATGAATCTAGGGATCAGGGATATGGTAAGTTAGGCGAACAACACCACAGCACAGTAATTTGATAATAATATGCAACATCAATGCCTCCCTGATTATACATGAAATTAACAAAAATGCAAATAATTTTCTCCGAAAAATGCAACGAATTGTATTTAAAATTAATTTTCCTTGACAATGACTTTCACTTTTTATATGACTTTTCTTCGCAAAATGCTTACATGCCAAATGTGATACGTCTAGATTTGTTATCATATTCCAGAGTCCCGTTCCCTGGACCCGCACCGTCGGCCGCAACCGGGCAGGCGGCTTCAGCGCGGAAATCCAGCCCCTCCGCTACTACGTCATGTTTGCTGACCGCAAGAACGAGTTCGCCGATTGGTGGCTGTTCTTCCGGCCGCTGAAGAAAGAAGCCTGGGGTGCCATCTTGGCCATCGTGCTGCTCATGTTTGGTATTAATGGGCTGAGGCAAATTCCGAATAAGACCATTGCTATGGATGATGAAAACTTGAGTAGTAACAAGGTAAGAATTAGACATGCAAATACTTGGAAAGTTTGAAACACATATAAATTAACTTTTCAACATAACTGGTCAATTTAACTAATTCTGATGTACTGGAAATTAGTCAAATTACTACTAATTTACCAATAATAATGAGTGACAATTAATGACTGACTTTTTATGCTGTAGACTGTAGTCATGGTATATATTTCAACTTCACAACCTAATTTTGTCACGAATAATTACGTCCTATTTTCAGTTCCAAAGCCTCATTTCCTGGATGTTCTTTGTCCTGCTCAGTGGATTTTATGGCGGAGCTATGACCATGTTTTTCGCCATTGAAGAACCGCTGCCATTTCAAAGCCCAACCGAAGGCCTGGAATCATTTCCGGATTATAAACCCATTGTCAAATCAGTAATTATAATTTTAAATATATAATAAATGTGTTGTCAATTATTTCTTTTGTAGGATGGTGCATTAACGTTTAAACTGCTCGTCGATAAGTTATCAGGGGATACAAGAGGTAAATTTATAAACTAGTTTAATAGCTCATTTATAGAATGTTTCTTAATAAGAATTGGAATCCTGGGAACGAGATGACAAGAAGGACATGTACCGCCCAGGCCAAATGGACGTCATTCACAGCTTGTTAGCTATTGACGAGCCTAATCGATACACTTTTATAGAAGCCATGGAGATTGAAGATATTAGAAAGAAGGTGACGGTTACTTTATATATTAGAACATATTACAAGTCTTTTATTAAGAAAATACACAGTTACACTTTCTGCGAAAAGTGAATATTCGAATTTCTAGAGTACTAAAATTCAAACGTAATATAGGGAAAAATTATTGTTGATTTTCAGTAGAATTTCAAAGTGACCTTAAACTGGATTTCAGCATTTATTAAATAACTAAATGGAGCTTAAACTGACTTGCTTACAGAACAAAAGTCTTGGCAATCAATTTACGCTTGGAATGCGCACAAATCGCCTGGGCCAGAATGCAATGCTCTTGGCGAAGAACACGCCTCTGAAGCCTGCCATCGACGCCTCCGTGACCAGCATGAGAGAATCTGGGCACATTGAGAGCATTGTGAAACGCTATCAGTCGATTGATAGAGGCGGAGCAGGGTAATATTTAGAACCCAAGACATTGAAAATGCTTATGTTGGAAGATGCGATAAAAAAATTCTAGAGTAAAGGCCCAAATACACGAATAGAGAGGACCGATGTGCATGCAATAGACAGCAGTCGTCTATTGGTTTCTCAGCTCTGAGTTCCCACTATTTAGATGAAGCTCTGTGCTCTGAAAACGATGCACATTGACTGCACATCGGTGGGAGCTTATCAGTTATGTAGTCTATTTGAGCCTTTAATGCGACACATTAATTTCCCAAACAAGTATAAATATGTAGACTGAATAATGAAACGTTATATGTCATATGAATCCAATTCAATTGTACCCTTGCAAACGCTTTTCAGTACTCAATCCGACGCCGCAGCCGCTTTCTTCCTTGGCCAGGCTGCCGCCGTGTTCATCGGCGGGTTCGTCGCTGTGGGCGTCACTCTTCTCGTGTTTGCGGGTGAGAAAACTTGGAAGGCGAAGAAGGGAAAGATATTGGAGCCCATTCAAAAGACAAAGGAAGGAAATTGAATGTGAAATATGCACCCCAAAATCAAACAAAGCTATGTACACTTCCACAAAGAAGCAAATTAAACTGCATATATGCGCATGCGTCAAATTATATTATCGACTGGAACTATCGCTTCATATGGAAAGGAAAGTGGCATCACAGGCCTCGGTTCATTTTACTGTCTGTGCAAAGGTTTGTTGACGCGCTCTTTAAACGCACTGGCAGGTGCATCAAAGACGAAATATTTTTTCGTGTCAAGAGAACACCCGAGGTGTATGACGCCAATCAACCCCCAACATCGTAATGAGCCTTGACGGGAGCACCAAATCCACTTCCAACTTGACTTTTTAAGACAAGTGCAGTCGCACATTTTTTTTATTTTTTGTAGCCGAGTAAGAAATAGTAATATGACGACACTGCTTCTCTCATTTACTTCTTTCCTGTGGACGCTGCGGCCGCCTCCTCCTCCTTCTGGAAGGCCTGGAGCATCTCGGCCTTCTTTGTGGCGATCCTCTCCTCGCGGCGCTTCCTCGCCTCCTTCACCTTGGTCCTCCTCGCCTCGGCCTGGTCCGTCAGCATCTTGGACCTCGTCTGCTCAGCCTTCCTCTTGTGGATGAACTCCATCAGCACGCGCTTGTTCTTGAACACGTTTCCCTTGGCCTTGAGGTACAGCTCGTGGTACAGGTGGCGGTCGATCTTCTTGGCCTCGCGGTAGCGGCGCAGGAGTCGACGCAGCACGCGCATGCGGCGCATCCAGAGCGTCTTCTGCGGCATGCGCGCATCCTTGGTACCCTTGCGCTTTCCGTGTCCGGTGTGGCGCCCCTTGCGGCGGGCCTCGTTGTTCTCGCGGACGCGGGACCTCGAGTGCACGGCAACGGGCTTCTTGATCACCAGACCGTCCTTGATGAGCTTGCGGATGTTCTGCCTCGAGTTGGCGTTTGCGATCTCGTTGATCTCATTGGGGTCCAGCCAGACCTTGTTGCGGCCGCACTTGAGGACCGAAGAAGCCAGACGCTTCTGGAGGGTCAGGGAACTCATGGCGCTGGAAACAAACAATTAAGAACCGTCAATCTTGTAGCTCAAATCAAACTGAACACGAGAACATAAATTGAGACGCAGTTGACGAGAATTTCACCACGGAATGCAAAAGTGCAAAATGTTGCTGTATTGATTAGGCAAATAATAGGGTAAAAGTTAAATTCGTGCATAAAAAGGAACATTAGTTGGCACGAAAATGGGACTTTTAGCACTTTAGGTTCACTTCCTTGTCGGTCAACTGCTGGTCATTTGGACCGGCTTTTGCGACTATTTGGGGCAATTTCTGTAGCGCTGACACTGTCAAGGGCCTATTGAAAGCTTTGGGCAGGTCTCTAGCCCCGCGGGTCCCTTGTAAGGTGCCCCAAAGGGCTCGTACAGTGATTTCTCGTCTTACCTTTCAGTGTTGTCTTCCACTCGCCATGCAAAAAGAACGAAAAGGAAAAGGAAGCGGAAAAGGGGCGAAAAAGAAAACGAATCGGAATCCAGAAATTTACACAAATTAGCTCATTATCCGATTACTTACAAATTAAAACCCCTGTTAATTACCTAATTACACATTTACAATTACACCTAATACGCTTTTATATCTTAATTTTATCAACATTCTTTCGCCCTTCTTTTTCGGCTGTTTACTTTCTTGGCTCAGCCCGGCGATGAAAACGAAAACTCGAGTCGAGGTTGAGTGAAGAAGAAAAACGTAACAAAAGTTACAAAACAGCGAAAACTTTTGAAAGAGATCACCGAAAAGTGGTTTTTAGAAACGTTCCTATTTATCCCCGAAGGACCCTTTCCGACTCCTCTTCCGTGGCCATGGCGGCCACCACGGCAGGCACAACGTCAGGGACATCCTCGGCACTCAAGGCAGCTTTGGCATCTTCGTCCACTTCGTCGTCGTCATCTTCGGCCCCTGCCACAGCAATGACAGGACCATCCGGGTCCGGTTGCTCCCTCAAGCAGCTCTGCCACCTGGTGCTGGGACAGGGCGTGCACGCCGCAGACGCCGTCGTCGCCAGGGAGGTGTCACACCACCGGACACGGCTCCAGGACGGGCTCACAGCACTCAAACCCGGCACAAAGGCTTCCAGAACGGCATTCGCGGCCAAGAGGAAGCCGGGAAAGCTCACCACATTCCTCACCGAGCTCTCAGACTTGCTGGCCCTGGAAGAGGACGCCAGCAAGGTCCTGCTGTCCACGTACCTGGCGAGCGAGTTCCGCGGCACCAAGGCGTCCCTCAAGCAGCTCATCGACAATGCACGATTCCACCCGCCGCTGCTGGCCGACGTCTGGCACTTTTACCGCGCAGAGCGGCTCTACCTGCTCAAGGTGACCCGATACTGCCTGGAGAAGGCCCACGGCAAGGACAACGAGTTCAAGAAGCTCATTGACGACATCAACGCCGATGGCAAGCTGCTCAAGAGCGTTCTGGAGCAGTTCAAGAGTGTCGTGGCCGAGGACGTGCCTTCAAACCTGACGGAGGTCCTCGTCAATGCATGGGCGAGGTACAACCTCAGAGAGCAGGCGGAGTTGTTGCAGATCATCCTTCTGCTCATACAGTGCCATTCAAAGGAGAGCCTGGATCGTGGCAAGACGCTCATCGAGTTCCTGGACATTTGCCACAGCCACGGGTTCGGACGGAAGCAAAAGTCGGCCCATTTGCACAATGAGGTGGAGCAAGATCTTATTGACTCAGTGGGGCAACTTGAAGTCGTCATCATCATGGGCATCATTGATCTGCCGAGTCTCACAGCTCTGGACAAGGACAGCCACGCCTTGTTCAAGGACAGCAAGACGGTGGCACATCTCGACAAGAGCTTCTCTGGACTGGGAGGACTGGCTGAGCACGGGCCAATCATGCTGTCATGGATGCTTGCACATTACCTGGCAGACGGCGATGACAGCTTGTGCAAATACCGCGCTCTCGGAGAGCGTGCCGTGCAGCTGCGTGCCGTCAACTTCCTCGACCGCACCGTGAGCAGCGACGTCCTCTCCGCGACAAAGATTGTCGACGGGCTGACGAAAGGCGCGTGCTACGCGACCGCGTGCGTCCTCGTCACGGCGTTTGAGGTGCCGCAAATGGGGCTGTCGGCCGACGTGCAAGCCGTCGCCGCGAGGATGTTCAAGAATGAGGCCCTGGCGGATGACCTCTGGAAGCAAGGCTATGAAGTCGGACTGGGCACGCACTTTGCTAGTGTGCTCACAGCGTTCCCTGCTGAGCAGAAGCCGCTTGTGGAGCTGTGTCGGAGCCTGGCACAGGCCGGGGAGCGGAGTGCGGATTACGTCTACACTTGTCTGCAACAGATGAGCGTCTACTGCGAGCATATTGACAGCGTGCCAGCCGGACACGTTCAGAACAAGGGTCCGGAGCAGTTCGTCCTGATCACACATCGCTGCCCGTCAGAGTTCTGCTCGGAAATCGTCATCCCTTCTGGAACTACCGGCATTGTCGAGTCGAACGCGTTCTTCAAGTGGAGCACATCCTATGACGGCTGGCAGTACTTGCTGTGCGAGATGGCGCTTCTGGGGAAGCAGGTCAGCTCCGGGTCGCAGAATGTGAGCAGCAGCACCATGGCTAACGTGCTGGGCAGCATCCGTCTCTGCGAGGCCCTGTTCACGAGCAGTCCCAAGATCCTACAGCGACTCGCTCACCCCGTGTCCCAGCAGCTGTTCATGCTGATCGAGCGGTTCTCTCACATCAACAACCCGCCTCTGGAGCTCATGGCCTCAGCCCTGCGTGTCCTCTCCCTCATCGCAAAGGAGCAGCCAAAGCTGGTCTGGGAGCGGCTTTCCAAAACAGGGCTGTTCCCCCATGCGTCGACCTCAGTCCTCGGATCGGACAGGAACAGCTTGAGCAACATCAACTCTGGCCTTGTGGGGCTCCTTCTCGCTCAGCAGGAGAGCGTCAATGGCGAGTACCCGCTCATATCGGCGTTCCTCGACCTGCTACTAGAGTGTGTCAAGACAGCCAAGCCTGCGGATGTCATCGGAGCCCGACCTCACCCGACCGCTGCCAGTGTTGTTTACATCGTGCAGGACATCTTCCCTTCGTATCAGCAGTGGCGGTTCGCAAACGGCGAGGAGAAGGAAGCCTTTGGACAGAAGCTTCTACGGCTATTCAACACCATTTTGACGAAGGAAGACTCGCCCCTGGCCAACATCCTCTGCCGCATTCTCCGCCAGTCCGTGCCGACGAAGACGCTACTCAACCTTGTCGGAACCGGGGACCGTGTGATCCAGTCCCTGATCGAGTCCCAGTCCTCGTGGGAGTCTGGCGTTGGCATGGAGCTGGCCACGCTCGTCTCCCTCGCCATGACCGTGTTCGAGCATCTGCTCCACCGGTCAGACATTGAAGACCTGCAAGGCCTCAACCGCATGCTGTGCTCCCCGGCCCCTGGCGGGAAGCCGCACTTCCTGCTCAATGTGTCCCATTACATCTACCATCTGCAGAACTCCGACATCCCCGTGGCCGCTATGCGCCTGCTGGCGACCATTGCCAGGACGTTTCCCATGTCCCTTCTAGCTTGTCTCGGCAAAGAGGCTGAGGCTGTGCGGGATGTGCTCATCTATCGGCTGGGCTCGCACACGGAGAACATCAAGCTCAAGATTGCCATTGTCGACTTCTTCTCGGCGTGTATTGATGGGCAGCCTGGGTTCATTCAACTCCTCATTGGGACTGCTGATGATGTTAGTGTTGTCAATAGCAAACCGCCTGGAGGAGTTGCAGCAACAGGGGAAAAGAGCAAGACTGCGGAGAAGAACGACAAGGTTAAGCTGGTGTCTGAATCGGGCTGCCTGACCCCCGTTCTCGCCATTCTAAAGGAATCCAAGGACTACGATGAAAGCAACGACGATCTTGCCAAACTCCACCTCTCCACCACATTCTTCGTACTTCACCTGTGGTCCCAGCAGAGGGTCGTCGCCATGGAGTACCTCAAACGACAGGACTCGTTCTGGAAGGACATCACGTGGACGCTGTTTGAGACCAAGGGACGGAAGAAGACAAAGCTCAACGCGTGCATTCTGCGCATCCTCGCCTCCGAGATCTACACCTACGGAGGCAAAGTGGACACGAACCTGCAAGCCATCCT
>LR140111.1:0-19584 GCA_900659605.1 Tisbe holothuriae
TGGTTAGGTTAGGGCTAAGTTAGTGCTAGGTTAGGGCTAGGTTAGGGTTAGGTTAGGGCTAGGTTAGGTTAGGGCTAAGTTAGGGCTAGGTTAGGGATAGGTTAGGTTACCTCAACTAGGTTTTACTAGTTTATAAGGAAGCTGGGGATTTTTCAAGAAAACGCCATACTTTTCAGTTTCTGCAGTCTGCAATTAGACAATTTGCTGTCTCCCCTTTGTGCTGTAATGTTGCCTTTCTATGTATGTTCTGCCTGTTCGAGAATTTGCCTGCATCTGGTTTTTTTCGAGAAAATGCCTGCACTCTGGTGTAATTTTGATTTTTGAGAAAATGAAGGTGTAGAAAATGTATTTTTAATTTTGCCTTCAGAATTAATTTATTCTAATTCTATAATTTGCCTTCAATTCTAGAGGAGTACTTTCTTAAAAAAAATATTTATGAAAAAAGGCCTAAAAGGGAGTTTCGAGAGGTTGCAGGCAACAGCTTTCAAGAAGAGTGCTGGCTCTTGGGGAGGACATAGTAAAAATATTATAATACCGTCTATGGGGGAGGAAGAATCATGTAAGTAGTAATGGGAAGAATACTCTTATGTGGATGATATATGATTAGTTTACCCGTTATCACAAAATTGTGAATACCGGGGAAAAGGCGAAAAGGAAACCGCTAGATATACGGAAAATTCTGTTGAGATTTTCTTCTTTTCTTGTATTTTTCCTTTTTTTTCTCTCGTCCCAAGACCACCCCAACTTCAAAAAGTTTGTTTTTCGGCGGAAATTGCCATAACTTTTGAAACCTTTTGTACTCGGGTGATTGTACCCTAACATATATACCCGTATATAACATTCATATTTTCGCAGCAGCAATGTTTTCTAACACTTTACATTAAAATGAACTAGAAGGATGTTATCAACAAAAATGTAAATTGCTACTTCCTCAGTAGGCCTAAGAGCCACATTTTTACTTCAATGGCTGAAGTATACTTTGAGGCCTTCCTATTTGAAAACGGTCTGTCAGATTCTGATTTCCAATGGTATACTAGGTCTAGCTAGTCTAGTCTTTGCCTCCATGAAGGCATTAGGGGGTCAGCTTACCCAGTCTCTCAATATTGAGATTTGGAATGAGCAGTATCTACAGTGCTTATGAGAACGACTTGGAATTTTACAGACTTGGCTCACATCCAGAAGTGTACAGATTAGGAGTTGCACAGACTGTATCTTAGGGGCCCCGCAGAGCTAGGGCACCCCTTAGGAGTAGCTTAGGAGTCCTACAGGGCTAGGGCTTCCGCAGGGCTAGGGCAAGAGATCCTGTTAGGTTAGGTTGGGTTAGGCAAATTACTAATTTGCCTAACCCAACCTAACCTAATTTGAAATTAGCATTAAATATGTGCCAATATTATAGGCAATGAGTTCTGTGCAATTCTCACAAGGCTCCTGAAGGGGAAGCTGAAGGATGTTAATACCTAGTTTGATGAAGGCATTCATCTCTAGCTGAAATGGCGCCATATACCTCCCATGCCTATTTATTTTTCCATGCTCATACACCTCACAGTTGTCCGACCTCACGTGAACAATATTTTAGAAAGCTCCTTTACCCATATGCCATAGAATGAACAAGTCAAGTATTCGGACTTTTAAAGCTTTGCAATTAAGCTTTTTCATGTGGGGTGGTTCTATACAACAATGGCCAAGCAGGTAGTCGTTCCTCCCTTCCACCAAGCCTCCACCCCGCTTGATACTAGGGGTGCAAGGCGATATTGATCAATCTCGAGCGCGTGAATCAGAGAAGAAGAAGCATTGCTCATACAATGGAATTCTACTCACGCAGGTGTAAAGAGGAGGGAAAAAATGCCGGGGAATAATAATGAGATTTGTCTCACAGTTTCTAGGGTAAGTTAGAAAAAGAATATTAGATAGAATGCCTTCTATAAGCAACGCAAAGACTTCCATCGTTTCTTCAAAATATCATTATGCTTGGAAATAGAGAACTTGAAAAGAGCCCTATATTTTTTAGTTACATGCTTACCGTGCTAGCTTTGGAGGAAGGAAAACTTGTGTTGTCTTAAGTCCATGGTGCGGGCCATATATAAAAATATTAATTTATGGTGCGAGCATTTAAAAAGTAATCCTCTCATAGGCGTCATTATCGACCAGACCCGCTTCGGCAGTTCCAAAGTCCAAAAAGAAGACGGCCGTTGCCACCATTGGATTCGCCTCACCCAAGAAGAGATCCAATTCAGCAGCCAGTCTGATCTCTGAGCAGACCAACAACCACCCATCCAGAGTTGCAGCCGGCGTCCCAAGAGATATCGAATCAGAGCGAGCTCTTTTTAAGGAGTCCAGCGTCAGAGCTCTTGGCAACCAGGTGAACATTGTTCTGCCCTCGCGACTAGATGCCTTCAACGGGAATGACAGTGCGAGCAGCGATGACAGCGGATCTCACAGCGAGAACGACAACAACTACACCAATAACAACGCCACGTGCACAGCAATGAGGCCTCCCAAGGGGGCGAAGGAGCCTCTCGCGCGGAGTAACACTTTCACAGTGGACGAGGAGGACGTGGAGACCCTGGTGCAGTCCTATGAAGAGGAGGCTCTGCAGTCTCCAATCGGAGAAGAGGAAGAAGAAGAAGATGACCAGAGGACGGAAACGCAGCTCGACTCCTTAAGTAGCAGCGCCAGACCAAGGTCAAGCGCGCCAATGCCGATAGCCTTTGAAGATAATTTCGCCGCGAATACTTACAATGAGCTGAGCTTTGAACAGGCTTTGGAGAGCGGGCACTTTCAGAACGTAGAAGATGACAATGCGGAGAAAAAAGCGGGACCAGTGGAAACCAACAATGCTCTCAATTCTGACCTAAAGATGGGCACTGCTCGTGGGTCCGTCGCGTCCTGCACTCTTTCCATGTGTTCCTTCAGCCCGGACTCTTCCGGAGAAGAGTCCGGCGAGCGACTTGGTTATGGAGACATTCTCAAGGCCATAGAGAAGTTGGAGGAAGACAAGGATATCTCTAGCGAACAAGATCATCGCACAGAGGATAATTCTTCACCCCACAAGGGCCAAACGCCAATAACTAAGAGCGGGAATAAAGTTAGGTAGGTTCTCGTCAAAAAAGTGAAATTTAAAGAGTAGGTAGGTGCGTTTAAGGACCTGATAGCAAGACTGTCTGCTTTGGCCAAATATTTTGATTGCCTTATTTCAGTGAATTGCTCTCATATTTGGACTCGGTTGAACATGCTGACGAGGAGAGAACTGATTCGGTTTTGTCTCAGGCCAAGATGTCACCAACTAAAAGGGCCTCCAAGTAAGAAAAAGGAAAATTATTTTTATGTTTGATAACACTATGGTATAATTATGAAGGCTTGAGATGCTCTCCCGCGAGAGTTCGAGCCGTCTTGCCGAGAAGGTGGTTCGCCTTCAGCTTGGCCATGAGGAGCAGAGTCGCGCCATCAGTGTGCTCCGGCAGGCGCTTGAGCATCAGAGGAAGATTTCGACCAATATGAATGCAAAGTTCCAAAAGGAGCTGGAGCAGCGGTTGCAGCAACAGAAACAGGAGTATGAGGCAACCATCAAAAGGCATCAAGTGTTCATTGACCAGGTAAGTTCATTTGAAAAGGACAATTTTTTTAATTGACCTACTCTCGTTCTAAGAGGTGTGATACTGACATAATTCATCCTGTAAAAGGACAGCATCTCTGGAATAACTTTAAATGGTTTCTACTTGTATTACCTATTTTTTGGTGATCCAGCTTATAGAGGACAAACGGGGCCTTAGCGAGCGCTGCGACCTTGCCCAGCATGATCTCAAGAACGCCGAGCGCAAATACCAAGAGAGTCTCCGCAACCTGGAGCAGCGACACAACGCCGAGCTGAGAAGGGTCAAGAGTCTCAATGACACGAGCATCAAGCTGAAGCAGGAGAAGTGGCTGGACGAGAAGACAAAGAGAATCAAGGAGCAGACTGGTAAGGGATATTTTTTGTTTATTGAGTCAAGAAATTCTAGACTGTATAGGGTTCTTTGATTTAGTATTGGAAAGCAAGTTCTATCATATAAGAATGCGCGCTACATTCTAGTTCGCGGACTGGAACCCGAGATCCAACGGCTTATGAGCCGCCATTCCAGCGAGCTTTCTGAGATGGAAGCTGAGCGCGAGCGGCAGCTGCTGAGCCAGGAGCGCGACCTCCACCAGCGGCATGTGCAGCACGTCCGTGAGCTGAGGGCGTTGTGGGAGGAGGAGCAGCATGAGGTAGTTCAGAGGGAGAGACAAGTCATGCTACAGAGGTATGATGAAGAAATGATAAGTTGAACTCAAAATAGATATACTGCGAGTTCTATAAATTAAGTACTTTAGCATGCTGGCTAATGCTGGCTATAGTACTTACTATATATTATTAGTCAATTACCAAGGATCTCTATGAATTTAATTCGTCCGAAGTTTATTTAAAACTTAATTTAGGCAAAACACTCAGCTTCATGAGGTCAAGGAGCAGCACGAGGAAGAAATTCGCCGTCTACAGGACCAGCTTGCTCGGGAGAGACAGCGGTCAGCCGAGGACAGAGGCCATCTTGAGCGGGAAGTGGAGCAGGTCCGCAAAACGAGCACCGACCGAGCCTGGGAGGAGGTGCAGAGAATAAAGGAAGAGGAAGAGAACAAGCGAAGACTGCTTAACAAGAAACACGCCGTAAGATTGGATAAGAGAATGTGGACAAGGGAAATCTTGAACATGTGGTACCAGATGTTTCTCTGGTGGTACATTCAAGATTCCTTTATATTCCACGACCTATATGGTATTTTTTCCTTTCAGGCCGAATTAACGTTACTGAAGGAGAACGAGGCCACGGACCGATCTGAATGGGAAAAGGAATGCAGGAAGAGGTTGGACGACGAGTGGAGGGATAAGGAGTCCAAATTGGCGGGGAAATTCAAATTTGAACGGGATGAGGAATTGGACAAAGTGGTGGAGAAATTGGAGGCACAAGTGTCCCGAGAAAAAGTGGAGCTGCAGAAGGAAATGGAGGAGAAAATAAGGTAACGATGAGAGAAGGTAGAAAACAGCACTTTAAGTCCAATTTCCGTTCTCAGTCGAATGAAATCCAAGCACGAGTATGAACTCAGAGAGACTGAAGGAGAAGTGAGTGCCCTTCGTGACAAGCTCCAGAGGGTTCGAGAGGAGTCTGGTCGGCTTGAGGAGGCCAACATTGTCGCCAAGGCCACTCTCAAGCAAAAGGAAATGGCGCTGGCGGAAATGGAAAAAGTATGTGATTATTCATATGACGCAAACCGACTATTTTCCTAATGAAAATATTATTTTCAATACAGAATAATGAGCGTCTAGAATCTGCTCGAGATGACGTCCGTCAATCCGTCCGCGGCGAGTTCAGCACCGCCATCGACACGCTGTCCCAGGAGCGGTCCACGCTGCTGGCAGAGTCGGCGCAGCTCCGCCTGCAACTGGCCGAGGTCCGCTCGGAGAAGACCTCTCTGGAGACGGAGATGAAGCGAGAGCTGGAGCGCGAGGCGGTCAAAATCCACGCCAAGGTCAAGTGCGTGGTGGCGAAGAAGGAGGAGGCCGCGCAGGAGCTGAGGGAAGCGCTGGAGAAGGCGCAGGAGCAGATTGAGCATCTAGAGTCCATGCTAGAGACACAAACGAAGAACAAATTCCTGTATAAATGAACAGATGAGAACCGGTTTTAGAGATTTTTTTAATGCCTACAAACTTGTTTTCTAATAAAAGCTAATGTCCTTAGTCTGTCCTTGGTCTGTTCTCGTCTGTTAAAAAGGCAAATCACTTTCCATCTACCCATTAATAATGGAGTACCGTTTTCTGGGCAAGACTGGCCTTCGGGTGTCTAACTTGTGCCTGGGCACCATGACCTTTGGTGCCAGCGATGCCAGACCTGGACAGACCACCGAGAAGGAATCTCATTCAATCTTAGACGCTTTCGTTACCGCTGGAGGAAACTTTATCGACACAGCAGACTGCTACCAAATGGGAGTGTCAGAGAAAATTGTTGGAACATGGCTGAAGAAGCAAGACCGGCAAAAGATCATTTTAGCCACCAAACTGTTCCAGGTTAGCATTATATTTTTCAAGAAGATAAAATCAGCTATGAGAAATGATTTTTTAGGTTATGGATTCGCAAGATCCAAACGCTCGCGGTCTTTCGAGACACCATATTCATACCAGCATTGAGACGAGCCTCGCTCGCCTCCAAACCTCCTACGTAGACCTCCTCTACGTGCACTGCTTCGATTCAAGCACACCCATTGAGGAGACCCTGCAGGCTCTGACGGACCTAGTGCGAGCTGGCAAGATTCGCTACCTGGGCGCGAGCAACTTTACTGGCTGGCAGGTTCAGCTTTGTGCCTCTACATCTCGGCACCTGGGTCTGGAGCGCTTCTCTTGCCTCCAGCAGCAGTACAGTTTGCTGGTGAGGGAGATCGAATGGGAGGTGACAGAGGTTTGCGCGCGGGAGGGGCTCGGACTTCTTCCGTGGAGCCCGCTCAAGGGTGGCTGGTTGTCGGGGAAGATGACGCGCGATGGGCCGCCCAAGGGTTCGAGGGTGCATCACGTTCAAGAGAAGGGACAAAAGCCCAACCAGTCTAGTCCCTCGTTCCAATCTTGGGCTCAGCAGGAAAGAACTTGGAAGACATTGGATATGTGCAAGGAGATTGCCAACCGACATGAAAAGACGGTCGCTCAGGTATTTAGCTTATTTCCCTCCAACTATAATCTGCTATAAATATGCATAAAATGAACATCATCAAAATTTTCCACCCATCTATAGCAAAAATACGCATTGTAACGCAGATGCATGATGTAGGTTCATGCGCAGACATAAGTTTGTCGACTTGTTAAAAAAATCTATCTTTTTTAGGTTGCCATACGCTGGCTCCTCCAAAAGGATAATATTCCCTCCGTCGTCATCGGAGTGAAGTCTCTTGAGCAGTTATCTGCCAACCTAGCCTCAAACTCATTCAACCTGTCCTCGGAAGAAATGAGGGCTCTCGACGAAGCCTCCGTAGTGGAAGCCCCGTACCCATACGAAATGAGTAAGAGGATGAATCAGTGGAGATTGGAGTGAAGAAGACTCTATACTTATGTAGAACTGTAATATATAACAAGGAAAGCTGCATCACAATCATCTCTTTTTGACCATGTTCAAGTTGATGAGATGCCTGATGGTCGGTCTCCCGTGCGGACAGTTCCACGGCTGATCCATGCCCGCCATATTCGCAATCATGCGCCGCATCTCTCCCCTGGACAGCGCCGTCCCGATCATGACGCTCGTGCGACACGCCCGCGACGCAAACATTGAGCGCACTCGGGACGGCCGCAAGTGGCTCGTCGAGTCCGACGACGACTCGGACAGCATAAAGAGGAGCTCCTCCACGTCAGACTTGCCAAACAGCCAGTCGCGGTACTGGGGCACTCGTTTCAAACGGACACCATCCTGCAAAGATAGATATTTGAAAACCAGATCCCACCTTGCCACCCATCCCTGCTCACCTTGTTGAACTCGAAATGAAATCCATTCCTGTGAAAGACGTCTAAATGATCTCTGAGCAATTCCTCATTTGCGAGGCTGAGGTCCATCTGCTGCGGCACTACCATGGTCTGCCCCTCCAGCAGCTGCAACTGCTGCAGCCGCTCAAAGTTGAACTTCTCGTCGCTCGCATGCTGGTCGATTAAGAAGAGGTCGTTATCGAGCCGCCCGATGATGAAGCCGAGGTTGAACTGGCCGACGGGACACATCCGGGGAAAGTCACTCTTGGACAAATGCTTCACGAGTTCAGCCTCCGCGGTTGAATTTTCTGACGGGTCAATTTTAGAGAGAAACTTTCGGTAGGAGTTTGCCCCCTTCTCTGTACCCCACTTGAGCTTTGGCTTCTTCAACCGATTCATGGAAAAGACGAGCTTCTTCTCACGTCTCCGAGCTCTGGGATGGTCTTCGTGGTCAATGACATATTCCACACGCTCCTGAACTTCCTGATCTCTCGAACACTCTGTGTCCATGCTCTCTACTTCATTTAATCTCTCAGTTGCTGCTTTATTACCCTGATGGTGCGAGGGAGCAAATATATGTTGGATGGATGGCTGCAACTTCAGGGACAGAGAACTCGATGATGCCTCCTTCACTTGTTTTCCGGATTTCTCACTCGCCGCCTTCTTTATCTCAATTTGGGCTGGCTGGTCTCCGGCAGCTCCAATGGCGAATCTTTCTCTCAGAGATCGAATCGAGTTCGTTGAAGTCTCCAAAACGCTTTCCACCGTGGCAGCCGCACCTGAACTATCCGATCCTTGAGAGCTCCTGTTCCCGTCGCTTGCCCAAGACATGTTCACCTCGTACGAAGCCGGCATTCTCTCAAACGTCTTCCTAAGCGACGACCTCACTTTGGCCAACAGGAGCTTCTCCTGCTCCAGGAGGATCTGCCTCTTGTCTGGGGTCACGTTCACGTCCACCTGCTCGGACGCCGTGCTCACCAGCAGACAGACGAAAGGCGTCTGGTGGCGGTTGTGACTGCGATACAGTTCGTTCACCAACTTGGTCAATCGGGACGGGTCGCATGGCCGCCCATTGATGAAGTAGTACTGCCGGTCGGCAGAGGATCTACCCTGACCGTGAACACAGCTCGATATTAAGCCAGAGATCTTAATGTTGCCGCAATCCGTGCCTTCGGGCAGGTTGTGCATTTGAAGGTCCTCCTCAGTGGGGACGCATTGCTGGATCCCCACGAGTGAGAGCATCTGCTTTCGCCCGAAGACGTCCGTGATCGCCTCTGTCAGACCGCGGGCGCCCCTCGTCGACAGGACCTGCTTCCTTCCCCTGCCCGTGTCGTTCCACACCGATATCCGCACGCCAGCCGAGACGAGGCAGTACGCCTGTAGAATGTGCAGCATCTTTGCGAACTCTCGCTTCACGTTCCGCTCGAACTCCCTCCGCCTCACGGGCAGCGGGGCGAACAGCTCTTCCAGGAGGATTGTGGTGCCGATAGGACGGGGCGCCGATTCTGTGGTTAACAACTCACCGCCATGCCCGTACTTAAGCGTCGTGCCCGAGACGGAGGACGCGTGCCGTGTGGTCACACTGAGTGTGCTGAGGGCGCAGAGGGAGCTGAGCGCCTCTCCACGAAACCCGAACGTGTCCAGGGCAGTGAGGTCGCTGAAGTTGGTCAGCTTGGACGTGTGATGCTTGAGGGCTGAAGAGGAAGATGGGCGTTTTGCCATTCTGAACATTTTAGAAGGTACACCTGGCATACTCACTAAGTGCTTTAAAGTTGTCTTCTGTAATTCCGCAACCGTCGTCCGCCACCTGAATGGATTCCGCTCCATGCTGCACTAGTTGAATATCGATGTTCTTGGCTCCCGCGTCCAGGCTGTTTTCCACCAGTTCCTTGACGGCAGTGCTCAGCGTAAGCACGACCTGTCATTCAATGCATACTATGAGTGGGACGGCTACTTACTTACTACTTACTTAGTAAGTAGGCTTTAAAGTAGCCGTCCCACTCATAGAATGCATAGCAGCATGTTGCATAAGGTGAGGATTGATTGCGTGTCGCTCACCTGCCCGGAGCAGATTCTGTGCACGGTGTCCTTGTCCACGACGTGAATCGACGCCGGCGTCTGGAGAGTGGCCTCACTGGCCTGGGGGGCGGCGGCGGCAGAAGTAATCATCATGAGAGGGCCAGGAGGGGCATTGCAGGGTCAAGACTCAAGAGAGTGAAGGGATTTGGGAGTTCAATAGTACCCGACTATTTAGTGCCGATAATTCACATGCGCCAGAACTTTGATTGTTACTACTTGAAAAGTTGGAATTGTTTTCAGTCAATTTCAGATTCCACTGAGAATATTTTTATACCATATTCCCAAGGTATATAGCTATATAGAGGATGTTGTGCCACAGTTGTGGGCTTGTTAGTACCATTTCTCTGGGTCTTTCTTTATTGTGTTGACAATCATAAAATCAGAGAAATGATAGTGATACAATGTTGTTGTTATGATATTTTTTCACGCCTGCTGAGCCTCCTGAGCTGAGCCTGAGATATGAACGAGCCGGCGCATTAGGAAGGAGGAGAGATTTTTTTCAAGGAGAGTCAATTCGAGATGTGATACTGTTCGTCAGCTCTCCTCTCCTGGCCTCGACCGCTCTGACGCTCTCCTCGTCTCGGGAACGGACGGGCAGGCCAGGCAGGCCATCCGCGAGACGAGGAGAGTGAGCGAGGCGAGGAGAGGAGAGCTGGGAACAGTATCACACTACGAAATGATTACGTATGGGGTAGGTACCTAGTATGGGGGAGTTTCTTGGAAACTCCAATGTAATCATTGGAAACTCTTGGTAGTTTTCCCTGCCCTTTTTGCTCGTTTTATGCATGGGAGAGAGCTCTAGCCTCTAAGTCAGCTCTTACATGGTTTTATTATGCATATGCCGCATATGCGCCCAGGGCTTTAAAGTTACTGGTTACATGTAACTAGTTACTGTAACTAGTTACTAGGATCTGTAACTTTTGAGTAACTAGTTACAGGTCCCTATAATTGTAACTGTAACTGTAACTTTTTATTTGAGTTTCCTTAGAAGTTACAGTTACTTGTAACTTTTAGAAATTCACTAGAAGTTACAGTTACTCTTTAGTAAAATAGGCTAATTTTGGTGCCAGCCCCCATACTTGAAAGATATCAATTTTTGCCGATTTTGTTGTTTTGGCTAAACTGTACTTCTTCCCCCATTTTTGACCTTTTGGGGAATGCAAAAAGTAACTTGTAACTGTAACTAGTTACATTTATATTTGAGTAAATTTTGAGTAACTAGTTACTCGTTTTGGCTAAGTAACTGTAACTTTTTTTCTCAAAATTGGGTAACTTTTAAAGCCCTGTATGCGCCTACATTTATTCCTATTCCCTCCACCGTGCATGACTTGTTGATGGGAAGTGTTCATAGAAATAGAGAATAAAGGCTTTACCCGTACCCTATATATCTATTGAAGTGTTTCTTCTAGTGCAGGAAGGAATGCGAAATAATGAATACGAGGTTTCTCAGTATATGAATGTGAGGTTCCGACTCAAGCACTTAGTTTCTTCTTCTCCCCAACCAGGGATATGCGACGAAGTCGCATATCCATATGGATCGTCGCAGCTCCCTGTCCCCAACCATGTCTCAGGCAGGCGCATATATTATGATATCTAATATCAATCCTTTTTTGTGTTATTTTATCTCAGGCATAGGGTCAACCAATGGATAAGTTTAAATTGCCGGGGGACTTTAGATAAGTTAAACTATAGTGTTCTTTAAGTTAAACCAACGACAACTTTATAAAGGCGTCGATGGTTAAACTAATCAGAAGCCGTTTTCCGTTCTCCCGGATTTCGCGAAATCCGATTTCTAAATCGAAAATTACTACACAAAAAACGATTTCAAACACAATTAACGGGTGGATTAGCGCGAAAAAAGTTAAACGGAAACGGCTTCCAGTGCAGTGCGTAATGTATTATTGTCTGATGTTCGAAAACTAGCTACCTACTATTAAAACCACTATATACAGCTCTTTACCTACTATGCATTATGAATTCAACGCTATATAATTTTTTTCCAAAGCTTTCTTGAATTTCTTCCGACTGAAATACAAATGGAACATATATACAATATGTACATATTAAGTACTATAGCAAGAATTGCTTGCTACAGTATTTGGTACATATATGGGTACCAAATTGGGGCGGCCCTTCCTAGTCTGAATATTTCAGCCTATCAAGTATCTAGTTTGATGTTCGGCGACCTAGAGATAGACGAAATAGAAGAGGTTACTAGCCATCGAAATTGGACAACAAACCTCCTTGTTACTAGCATAGCAGCCTGAGAGTAACTCCCAACGACGGTGTGCTGTAAATATGTCACTAATGTGCACTCCAATATTAACTTAAAACCGTGCCGCATAGTGGCTTTAGAAGGTGTAATGCTGAGAAAAGGGATATGTAATGTGAACAGTTAAAAAACAGGATTCTTCAACAATTATATTGCCACAACAGATAGGAAGATCAAGTTACAATTTTTCATCACACAAAAACTGCTTCGGCGTCAACACAAACAACACGAATCCATCGTTAGTATGGGTACGGTCCTGGGGTTCCTGGGGTGCTGCCAGAACTGTGCCCCCAATCTCCACTACCACCGGTTGCCATGCCACTGGTGGACGAGGCAGACTGGCTGCTGCTGCTTGCCGCCGCCGCTTTGGCAGCGTACATGTTGGCTTCCTCTTGCGCTTTCACGATGTTCTTCTTGTAGCGAATGCGCTTGTTCCCGAACCAATTACTGAAAGGAGTAATAAAAGGTTGAAACAATAACGGCAACGATATCATTTCTAGCTCTTACTTGACTTGCGAGACGGTAATATTGCACCTTTTTGCCAGCTCCTCCTTCGCTTCCTCACTTGGATACGGGTTTGACAGATGTGAGTAAAAATATTCATTGAGTATCTCGGACGCCTGCTTGCTAAAGTTCCTGCGCTTCCTCCTGGCGTCCAGAAACCTTGACCTGAGTATCATTACCGCCTCGCACGTACTCTGTTTCAACTGGATCTGGATTGAGCTGAACTTTTTGTGTATGATTTGCACCATGCGCTCAATTTCCTTTGGTGTGATTGGCCTCGTCCTGGACTGTTCCCTCAGCAGGTTCATGACGTGCGTGGTGAACTCGTTGCAGGCTTGGTCGTACTTGTCCAGCTCTTGGTGGTAGATGGTGCGGATTTGAGACAGCTTATTGCGATAGTCCGAGTGCTCGATCGTCGCCTCGTTGCTACTGGCGGCGGCGGCACTTGCGTTTGCTGCAGCCGCAGCTCCACCACCTTTTTCGGGGCCTGAGTAAAAATAATATAATGCTCCATTCGGTTTTTTTCCGATTCATTATTAATAGCTAATCTCGAGTCTCCTGCGTTTAACTTAACACTTCTTTGATCGATCATTGAGAGCGTGACATTTCACCGCCCTTTCTCACCTGCCACCCCCTCCGCGATAAGCATATTATCGAGTCTCATGAGCTGGGGATCCGGTGGGTCGTCATCTTGCACGTTTCGAAGGCTCAGCACGGTCTTCTCCTTGATCTCGCAGAGGACGGAGAAGAGAGCGGGCTTCATCCGGTGGCAGTTGAGGGTGTGCTTGCGGGCCTGAAAGGATCAAGAGGCCCGTGTCAAATAGTGAAGAGAAGAGATAATCGAAAGCACGCCAATCTAAGAGCAACACTTTCATGCAAGTAACCTGTGCCTCGTCTAATGATTGGTCCGTGATGTTCATGATTTGGTCCAGGATGCAGCTGATGTCGGCGTGGCCGCGAAGATCCCCGCCGGCGTCCTCCACTTCACCCTGGACATGCAGCTGCTGCTGGTGTGTGTGCGCTTGCGCGTGCGTGTGTGCGTGAGGGTGCTGATGTGGGTCGAGCGTGTGCGGGTGGGCAGCGGGTCCAGTCATCATGCCGCCGTCCAGGCCGCCCAAGAAGGCAGACTGCTGGGCAGCGTAATGCTGCATCATTCTGCTCGGATCGAGGTTATCCATTGGAAGCAATATCGGACGGTCGTAACAAAGGAGCAGACACTTTCCCTATTTTAGCACGATGGGTATGATTAAGAACTATCTAGATACCTTTAATTTGGGCGGCCATTTTAAGCTAACTCTTTTCTGTTATTTTTCTTCTGCCCTAGCGTCATTCTATACCTCGTCTTTCCTGTTCTTTTAGGCCATATATGTGCGCTCGCTTTAACATCAACTTTTCTTTCACACCACGATCGTTCTTCTTCTTCTTCTTCTTTCCTCGAGCGGAACACCCAAGAGAGTTTGTTCCCCTCTGCCCTCCAGCTCGGTCTCCTCCGCTCTCGCGCGTTTTTCTCCGGGCCGCTGCAGGCAAACAGCGTGTACCGGTGCAACTCTGCGACGGCTTGCCTTCTCTTGCCAAAAACATCTACAAATGAAGAAAAGATTGAGGAAGCTCTTCCCTCATCCATATACAAAAAAGCAAGTTTACTTCCTCTTTCAAATTTCTTACAAAACGCTGTTGATTTTAATAGCAGAAGAGGAAGTTTGATAAAAGTTAAAAAAAATATATAAAGGAGGAGCTACTACTGATACATATTATATTTATGCTTATGCAAAGTTAGGTATAATTTTATTTTTTAATACCCTAGATCAATTACCCTCGTAGATTTAATGGTCAGCTTGGCTAAATAATAGCTTTAACTAGAACTTTAAATCAAGTCTTTAATTAATATCACCTATGGTTACCAAACATTGAGATTCATTCTAAAATTGTAAATTAATTACAGTATTTCTTACTTTTCGAAAGCAACTGTAACAGTGTTAAAACAGTCACAACTTATATTTATTTCAGTAAAATAATTGCAACTATTAAAAACGAACAGAAATTTAACCAATGCTTAGAATTTACTGGAAGATCTTTTTATACTCCATTTAAGTATATCTAGTATCTGACTACTTTGAAAATAGCTGCCTTGGTTTTAAGGAAATAGTTACAAGTAACTACTACTAACTAGTTACTGTAACAAGTTACTGAGACCTAATTCATATATGGGAGAAGGAAATGCTTCCATATGCTGGAACGGGATTGCATGTAACGCGTATGACTCGAACAAAACGGGTTTTATGATTGTATTGCAACTTAAGTTGCCTTATATCAATCTAAGGTTGTACATGAGCAATAAACGAGATAAAAACTCAGCTCTGCAATGTTCAGTTCAGATGAAACTAGCAGTGCACGAACATCAAAACATGACTATATTTCGGCATAATGATGTGCAGTTCCACTTAAAAGATCCTGGGCTTGGTCTTACATATCGATTGGCTAAAGACGAAAGTGATGTCAAGGCTTGTATTGACTTTTTCTTTGAAGTTTTCTTACCTGGTACGCTTCCGGATTATAATGCTATTAATATTACATACACAAATTATGCATTGAGGTACTCATGTTTCCCCCTCTTAGATGAACCCATAACAAAGAAATTGGGTGGCTATGGCTCCTCTCGTCCCCATTCATTGGCGGAGTTGATGGAAAGCCTTGTGTTCGACGGTCTAACAATCATGGCGGTTGAAGATGTCACGGGTCGCCTAGTGGCAACTAGGGTGGGCAGCAAGGAAGTTCGACAGGGGGACATGCCCGGCAGAGCTACCCTTGAAGATCTAAAGCACCACCCTCCAATGTTCCAGAAGACTTTACAAGCCCTTGAGGCCGTTATCTGCACCAGAGAGGTCTTTGACATGTTTCCAGAGACTGATATAATGTACAGTAACTTTAGTCTGGGCGTTCATAAAGACTACAGAGGCAAAGGCCTAGCAACCAAGCTGGCAAAGCTAGCATTAAAGGTATGTTGGCATATATAATCGATTGCAACTTTTATAATAATATCCATGGTATTGCGCCTCTAGGTTGCCCTAGAGGCCGGATGCCAGGGCTCCTATGTGGTCACCACCAACAACTTCACCCGCAGACTCTTCAACAAGATTGGCCTGAATGAGATCAAGAAGCTGGAGTGGACGGAGGTCGAAATCGAGGGCGGATTGAGGCCTTTTGATGGAGTGGAATCAGCAGCAATCGTGGCTCACTATGGGGAGCTGAAGATGTGTAATTTAGACATTTAAAAACGATTAAAGACCCCTTTTTCAAAATGGAGGGCGGAGTAGGGAAATAAAAATTAAATATTTATGACTTGATGTCAATATTGCGTTCGTTTCTTTTTTCACGTTTTAACCTGGGGACGAGCATTATTACTACTATTTCTATGGGTAAGCGCCAGGTTATAATAAAAGACCTTACATGCCCTTGGCCTGGGATTAAACAAAATTTTTTTTCTTTAATCCAAGGCGTCAACCAAGCAGTTTCTATAAAACTCCTTGACATCAACCAACTATTTTTGTCTAGTGGATGTTTTTAGGCACGTTTATAGTTTCATCTATAGTGTCAGAGTTATCTATTTCTGCAACTATAAAAAGTTATTTGTAGAATATAATGTAACTTCCATTTCATCTTTACTCAATAGTTCCACGTTTGCCCCCAAAAATCATTTGATTTGTTTTGTCCAGAATCCATTTGTACTCTTCTGGGGTCTGGGTTTACTCCTATGAGTGGGACGGCTACTTACTCCAGACTTACTCCGGAGTAAGTAGCCGTCCCATTCATAGGTTTACTCCTTTCGGGGATTTAATATTTAGACAGGATGTGTTTTTGTTTTGTTACATCATCGTTCGTTGAGGCCAAGGTGTTTATGAAGAGGATGAAAATTAATATTCATATATAAAAGGCGGAGGCATTTGGAAGGAGAATATAGTAAAAGTTTCTCCCTTTGGAACCATCCCTTTGAGCAAACTTTGAGAGCATTCAGGGCTTTTAATATTCTTAGTGTGATGCAGTGAGCAATACAGAAATATGGAGTGATGGACTATTTTCTCAACTTTAACGCTGCCAGCAATTTTAGTACTTAAGAATAACACGATTACCGTGGACCAAAAATTTTGCTCATAGACAATGTAAAGAATAAAATCATGCTGGAAAAGAACATTTGCCACATGTATTATTTCCTTTAAAATATTTTTTTATATATATTTGGTATGCATTATTTAGTTTTGTTACTTAATAATATATATAATGTGTATATTGAATCGAATCAAAGAATCGAATCCATGAGCCGGAGTTCTTTTATTTTCTCCTTTGCTCCTTTGCAGGAATGATTGATTTACATGTATAATTTGTCAACTAGAGGGCACTAAAAGCATTTTTCAGCATGAAACACCAAAAAAATCGAGGGTTTGCTTGCTTAAAAAAAGTGACGACTGCACCCAGTATAGGTTAATTTCACCGCGGATTATTCTCTGTCAGCTGATTTTCTTTTCTCCAGAAGACAAAAATAAATATGTTAGAGGTGAAGTGGGGAAGCAGTTCAAGAAAAGGCGCCAAATATGAATTGTGGGTGATGGTGACATTAATAACAAGGGTGATGGTGACATTAATGACTAGGGTGATGGTGACATTAATTACTAGGGTGATGGTGACATTAGTTCAGTGATGTGTTATATCAAGTTAGATACATTGTAATTAATGTGTGTCTTTGCTAGTAATAATACTTCAAATAGGGCCAGGATAAAGTAAATTATCACTGTGATATGAATATAGCAGAAAGGTTATTGATAGCTTAAAATAATTAGTATCACCATCACACCATAGTTAATGTCACCGTCACCTTAATATTTGTTGTCACCGTCACCTTAATATTTGTTGTCACCGTCACCTTAATATTTGTTGTCACCATCACCAGCAATTAAAGTTAGGAGGACTTACTCAGACCTTACCCTAATGAGTCAATTCTCCACTTTTTACCCTGTAAGTAAATGCCGTTTTAAAAATACATAGTAAATTTATTATAAATATTGGGAAAGGTATACTCTTTAAGAATTGATAAATGGTTGGGTAAGCTAAATTAATTATGTTGGTCAAAAATTTAAAAGGCATACCCAGATTTGCTACTGCTTTTGTTTATATGTCTGGCATTACATATATATTTTAAATGGTGTACTCCCTTGTAGTAAGTTGAGGTGGAAATTAAATGAGTTTGTTAAAAAAATCTGGGGGTAACATGAATAAAAACCAAATATGTAATATACAAAGAACCTTCAAGTTAGTATTATTTAATGTCACCATCATCCTTAAAATTACCGTCACCTTTACTGTCACCGTCACCATTACTGTCACCGTTTATATTTATGTCAACGTCACCTTTACAATTAATGTCAACATCACCTTTACAATTATTGTCGCCGTCACCTTTGTAATAATTACCTCCATCAATGTTGTCCCTTAGATGCTCATTTAAGTATTTAAAAAAACCTTTCTATGTAAGTTCATAACTTACTTTATTGTCATAATTTATTTGGAATTTATGTCACAATCAGAACATAACAATTATTGTCACCGTCACATGCACTTCTAATTTAAAACTCCCGCCCTTTCCCATCCTTGCTTCACCCAGACTGCTTCACCTCTCACTGGACAGCTTCACCTCTTCCCTCGCTCTCTCCCAGCTGACAGAGAATAATCCGCGGTAAAATTAACCTATAGAGAAACTGCCGAGGGAGCAGCAAGCCATAGACGTCTGAAGCAATATATGTCCGTGGAAGTGTCAACACATGTGAAAACTGAAAAGTCAACAAACTCCTTCGGACGGCAGCGAAACTAACGGTGGGTTTTCGTTCGGTCCACATTCCGGTAACAAAAAGAAACTCGTCTCGGGAGCGATTGCAGAAGTCCGACCAGCGAGTCCTTAAGGCGAAAAGCTTCAAAAGAGTGTCAAACTACTGCCCAGATCACATTATTCAGCATTTTAAACATAAAAAGGTCTATTTTTTATACTTCAATAGGTTGCCTAAACATTAAATTCAAGTTACCCTCTTTTCATCTTTAGTGCTCTTTATTTAGTGACATAATCAAGAATTGGGAAAAATTTTACATATAAAAAGTAATTCTTGAAAAAATCATGGTAAATGTAATTCTAAAGGTAATTTACGTCTAATTCTATGTTATAGTAATTCCTAGAATTACGTTATTGTTGACGTTTACCAAGAAAATATAATTGTAATTGTTGTAAAATTAATGTAATTTCCCAATGCTTGCATAAAATGCTGAAACAATATAGAATGGTCAATTATATTCTTGGCTACTGGTACGACTTCTGCAATCAATCCAATAATCTGCTAAAGACCCCTAAAGTGTCTGGTTGGAAAAGGTCGTCCAAATGCAGAGCTGCATCCGCCTGCATTCCAAACTCAGCCTCATCCGCACATCCAGAGTGGTGCGAAAATGTCAGACGACCGCGACAACAATTGCCGGGACAGAGGAGCCCCAAACGGGGACTCCAAAGCCAGACTTCACCGCCATGGAATCCCGCCTCCAGGCCCGGATCACAGAAGCAAAGACGCTCCGCGCCCGCAACTGGTCCCGCCCCGGCATCAAGACAGTCACGATCAAGTCCAAGAAAGCCGCCAACCCACGCGCCAACGAGGCGCTCTCCTACAAACAAAAGGCAATCCGGCAGAACGTCATCGTCAGCGCTGTTGAGATGGTCACCATGGGCGGCAGGGACGTCAGAGGAGACGTGGACTTTATCAGCGGGCTCGTCGACGCTGCTGGAACGTGGAAGGATGCGAGTGGGGCAACCGGGGTGGCCACGTTGATCGAGCCAGCCGTGGCAGCGCAGCTGCTGCATATGTGGGCTCTGGCAGGAGACTGGGGACAGCTGAGGCGAGCATGGCAGCAGCTCATTATTGACGCTAGAGCGGTTCCGACAGCCAACTGCTTTGCTGCCCTAGCAGTTGCCATCGGCGGCAGTGATGGGATTCGGTCTGCAGATCGGATGTGGGTTCAAACGCTCTTGAATGAGAAGGTCATGTTGGACAACCATGTCACGCCACCAGATCTCCTTGATCTTAACCTGACAATGACGCAAAAGTCTCTTCTGATGAAGGGATTGAGTCGGCAGTTTCCGGGAGTTGAGCTTAAGCGCCAGCTGGAGAGGGATCAGTACCACACGCCACTTGGGGACGAG
>LR140112.1:3734-15576 GCA_900659605.1 Tisbe holothuriae
TATCTTATCTCTCTTTTCTTTCAATCACTCTTTTTATTGTTCTCTAAACTTCAAGATAATACAGTCAGCCCTCCGGTCGAGTGCTCTCATACCAGAGAGAGAGAGAGAGAGAGAGAGAGAGAGAGAGAATCTTCTTCTTCGGAGAGTCTCAGGTCCGTTGTAACCCGACTAACCATCATTAAAAGGCATTAACAATAACTTTTAATACCCCGTCTAATCGGGTCAATTTTCCATCTCATCTTCCTTGCTTCTTCTTCTTCACCCTGCTGCGACTACTGCTGATTACGCGACGACAGTCTCAGCACTCAGCCAACGAACCCCATGGCGCTGCAGCAAGAAATTAAACCTGATTAACTTAAATTGGCTTTTTTCCATCTAGATTTAGAATATAATGGGGTGCACACTGTCAATGAACTTTTGAAGGCGCTCTGGTGACTTGAACGATAGCTTAATAAATGTTAACATATTGCGTATTATATGCAGAGAATAATGACGCAATCATGGGCGCATTTTTGGACACAAATATGGCACTCAAGTTGGAACTCTTTTTATGACATATGTGAATTTTCTTCTTCGTTCTTCCTACGCGTACTTGAGAGACAAAACTAGCTCCAACTTTATGTACTCAAAACGGACGCATACGGTGCTAATAATAGTAATATGAGTCCGTGTGTAATGCTCATATTGCATAAAAAGGCCTCGGAGAGAGTTAATCATACATTTACATATCAGAGTTTAATTACAGGGCCTTTTTTATTTTTGCATGTGGAAGGGGAAAGTAGGAAAATTGAGGCAAAAAGTTAAGCAGACTTAGAACTAAATGTGAAACGATAATTATTATCAAATTCCCTTATGATTCTTTATTTTATAACATATTACTAAAACAAACGTTATCTACGAAGGCTCTTATCGCACTCGCATATTTAAGTGGAGAAGAGCATTTCCTTGTCCCTCTCAAAGGTGGTCCGATAATAGAGTTCAAACATTTCATAATGAGACGAATTTCACCGCATTCATTCTCAAACAAAGTCAATGACCGAAATGTGTGCTCTTTGTAGCATCTCTAAACCCCTTCTAATCCCTGTTTACACATCCAAATACGCTTTTATGATTACTTATAAGCGGCGGCAAAGTCGCACACACAAAGAAAGAAACGGTAGCGAGCCGTCTTTACAGCTCGTATCTAATCTCGTTATAATAAAGCAATTTGTAATAAAAAGGATTTAACTGAATATGGAAGCATGCCTCGTTATTTGCTTTACATTTATCATCCAAATTTGATCAACCGCTGTTATTATTTTAATATCACAAAATGGGTCCCATCCGTTCTGAACTTTCCTGAGGTTGACTCACAATTTTAATATGCTTTCAAAAGAAGAGCATGCATGCATCACGTTTGATGTCATTTCCTATTGTGTTGCACAGTGGATTCTAAAGCATTTTATTAGAAAGGTTGTAGCACAATAAGTTCTTAAGCGTTTAGTAGCGTTTTATGAATCCACTGTGTGTCATGTAACTCCCGTAACCGACAATGTGCACTTCCCAGCTTCAATTTATGTAATGTAATAATAATAGCAAATCAGTTTCGGTCACCCCATGTGGTATTCAGTTATCATACACGAAAGTAGGTGTTAAAACCTTTTAATGTTATAAATGCCGCTATTAAGTAATGACTCCGTGTATGGCTCAGTATGACACTCCTCTTTATATCAAAAGACCTCCCCTGGTGATATCAGAATATGGTCATATCGGGCAAAAAAGAAGAAGAGACGACAAACGGAAGACAATATTTTCTCTTTAGCTAGGCTCATAAGTAATAAATTGTGTTAACAGAAGCCAACCAGCCAAGTTTGGGTGTTCCAGCTACATTTTAAGAAGTACATTGTGTATTTGTAAATAATGATCGAATAATTCATGTTATACAGTACGTAAAATGTAAATATATTCATGACAGTCTTAGAACGTTTTCTTGGTCAGAATAGTAAAGAGTACGATAGACACATTAGTAAGAGCCGTTCTGGTGGTCTGACTGTAAGTTACGTCTTCCTTCATTTCGTAATAGATCCCCTAAAGACGGTTGGTCTCCATTTCTGTGGATTCTCTTTTCCCTGCTTGCAGCGTTTCCACTTCTTTCCCAATAAATTATATCATTGAGCAAGAAGCAGTTCTTTGCAAAAGGATGATTGAAACAAATTCCGAGAAGAAGAAATGCTTTAAAATAACACGATTATTGAATGCAGAATTGCATCGTGTGATCATAAGCCAGGTGACACTGATACCCCGTTCACAGTGGTTTCATTGTATAGTTCATAGGAGATACCAGCCCACTGTGCCTTTATTCATTCTTTAAAACCGCTGACAAAAGAATATATTAAAGGTGGTCTTCAATCGTTCTGAATGGGTGCAAATTGATGGTGAAAAGGATTAGAAATGAATCGAGATTGACACTTTTAGAGATGGTTTCATTATGCAATCGATCGGGTTTTGCAATTTCGTTGAATTAATGACACTTTGTGTGCGCTAATGGGAGGCGGAAACTTGCAAATGAGGGCTAATTGCTAGTGAAGAAGGAAATGCTAGAACAAGGACGAAATTAACCTAATTTAGACTCTTATAATTATGACAAATATTTATGACACTTTTTATATTTACACGTAATAAATAACAGTTTTTAATTCCGTTTTATCCGGCGTCACTTTTTATAATGAATATTTTCAATGACAAATTTACAACTTTCTTGCACAATAAAAGAACCGAAATATTTTATTATTATGAATCACTTTTGGGCGATCTATAATTACGACTTTTTTCAATTTTCACCTCGGCGACGAGGATTTTTCAAAATGACACCCCTAGGATTAATTTATCAAAGACGAAATTTCTCCATGATTTGTTGCTTCCTTGCCGGGTGTTATTAGTAGCAAAAATGTGACCTTTTCTAAACACAAAAACAAAATCATGCAGCGCTGCAATTATATATATTGACATAAAATAGTCTTCTTCAGCCCTCAGGCTGTAACAATTCGGCCATAAAATGGGCTAATTTTCAAGTCAATGTTAGAATTGAACTTGTAAAAACCGTTGCAAACGAATTATTGAAAATTGGACGGTAATAAATGAATGAGAATTGAAATTGAAGTACTGGATATTGAAATATCATAATACTCCATCATGTTGAATTATTGATCACTATCTGGTCAATTTTTAAAAGCAAATATCATCGTGTGTCCATTTTTTATCCTCTGTTAAATACTTCTCCAATTTCAAATGAAGTAACATATGGTCAGAAGTAGTAAAAGTGAAGCCTACAATAGAATGAAAGTATAAAAAGAGGCTTACTTTCCATTTTTAATAAATAGAGCGGCCCCAAAAAGTATGACTAGGATAATGACAGCTGTAGTAACAGTTGGACTCCCTTGCACCAGGAAGTGTAAACTCAAAAATGTTAGCTTTATTAATATTCTTAGAGCATTAATGCTTCTTTGGTCAAGATAAACAAAGTCATTATCCCCCTGAATCTTCTTCAATTTTGTTAATTCCCTTAATCTCTTCCCCTCTCTCCGTTTAAATGCACTTTAATTTAGCAATGATTAAACTTTCCTTGGCTGACATATGGGGCTTAATAATATCATTATTCTTATTATATAAAGCCCATGATAATTAAATCTGAAAATTGGGAAGAAGAAGATTTTAATCAGCTTATAAGGGGAGAGAGAAGAGGAACAGCCAGCAACTTTTGAATAATTAATTAATTATACGCAAAGAAGACCCTTCTATTAATAATTTTGCATTGAATCCTAGTCTTAAGAAGAGCCCCTTCATATTTTTCAAGGTTCTTCTGTTGTTATATTTCCCCCCTAACATGTCAAAAACATCAAATATCATTAAGCGGACATCGGGAATATCTATTTTCCTTATTCTACATAAACAATGAGAAAATCCATATCGAACGCGGTCGGGTAACAAAAGGGAAAAAAGAATTTCACAATGTACATAAGGAGAGTGATATCTTATGAATATGGCATTGAACCCCTTTCATAGAATTGCTCTACTTTGCCTATATAACTCAGAATAAGTATGCAAATCGAACAATATTAGATTAAGGGCCGCCTTCAAGATTTAAGCCCATAAGATTTGCATTGAGCTCATCTCACAATGAGATAGAATCTATATCTATGGATTGAGCCCCACGCGGCGTCGTTGTCAATCAAACCTCATTAGATCACGGATTCAGAGCAGTGATACACACAGTGGTTTCAATATTATATTATGTTAAATATTAACCTAATTTAACCTAATTCTTTCCAGGCTGTCCTCAACGAAACCTCATTCGGCCTCTATGAACTCAGTCGACAGCAGACCCTGCTCAGCACCGTGCACATCCAGCTGCCCTCCTCATGGGACACCAGCAGATGCTTCCTATCCGGGGCCCTGCCCCAGCAGCGGCCCCAGTTGACCCGTCCTGATGTCAGTGTGGGTCCGGGGCAACTGTTACCCGCGGGGCAGCCGTGGACTGAGCAGCCGGGTGGCTGTGGTGTGGCAGGGAGGATTGTACATCTGCCGAGGGATTTCTTCAAGTTTAGGCTGTTTAAGGACTCATGGGAGCTGAGAGATAAAGGTATTTAAATTAATATAAATGCATTTTCTTCCATGCTCTTCTTAAGCTTGTTGTGTCTCTTTCTTGAAGAATGAATGTTTTATAGTAGCAGTTGTTAGCGCTCAGGTGTTTCCACCCTACTTAAAGTGGTTTGTAGCATGCGCTCACTTTTTTGGGGTATAAAAATGTCCGTATCGAATCCGTCTAAGAACCCTTTTCCATCATATTATAACCCTACCACTCTCGTTTTTACAACCTTTCGATAATGGAATTAGACTCGCTCGGCGCGACAACAAAGACGTTTTTCATCCAAAGTGGGCATTTTTGTCTGAAATTAGGTCCACTCTGATAATCGCGTTAAAGGCCCCTTTTTAAGCCGCAAAAAAGCGGTTCGTTGAACTGAGGTTATAAAAAATTAGGCATGTCCAAAAATCAATTCCACTGTTGAATCAACATTAACATTCTTTGTGTGTGTATTTTGGGCATAAAATGTGTTGATGAGCTAAAGTTAGAAGCTAAATATGGGTGCTTAATTGAGACGGGCTACTGAAGATGTTTTAATATTAGAAATATGATGAAAACCGAGCTCAGTTTATATTAAATTCCAGTCGTGATTACATTTTTCTCTCTCCCAAAATTGCTTGTTTTTAGACACTTCCTTTTAATGTCTATTTAAACATTCCTTCATGATAAAATGTTGTTGCTTTTTAAGACGCTTCCGTGTTGACGCTAATTGGGTTTAGAACGGTGTTTTATACAGTTAAGTTATCATAATTAAGTAAAATATAAAATCTCAATATCCCACAGCATACTTCAATGTTTGTTTTTACTTCATATCCGAGTTCATCCTAGTTTTGACCCTTAAATTTACTTCTTTCTCAGCTGTCAAAAGCTATTCTTATACCGTATTGATGTAAACATTTAAGTAAATTTGACCTAAATATATGCCTAAAAGTCGAATATCTGCTTCAAATATGCATGCAAGAAGAGCCTTCAGAATCTGTCGGCGTTGTTAAGCATGAGCAGCGATCTTGTCAGATTAGACAAACTAATGAATTCCCATTAAAAATTTGAGGCAGCCGCTCGACGTAGGGCGGTGCTTTTTTGTCAAGGGGGATTTTCTCATTAAGAGACTCAAAACATCTCAAAAAGTAAGCATCTAAACATCACAGCTGCACAGTGGGTTCTACTAAGAACAACTGTTATAAATTATATATGTTTTATGTAAAAAAACAACACCTAGAATTTCTACATTCGTTACATTGGTTTAAAGCTCCATTTAATGAAACATATACAATGCATGATTTATGACTCAGTTCACTGTGCATAAAGTTAATCCTGATAAAAAAAGAGCATCTGGCAGTCAGTCACAAAGTCCACCTGGATTAAAATATTGTCTCCAAAAAGAGATTTCCCTTCAACGATAACGGAATCATCTATAAAAACTATAATAATCTATTAGGAAAACCACAAGAAAAATAAAAGTTAGGCTAAACAAACTTGGAGGAGACCGCAGAGACGTTTTTCTCCCTTTCATGTAGTTTGTAATTGAAATTTGCCGTTCATAAAGTCAAGGACCATTTACTTCTTCAAGTACTTTCATGTTGTGTGTGTAAACTCTCATTTTTAATATTTAATTAGAGCAAGACAGGAGCAGCATCTTATTCAGACAGGGATATCTTCCTGTGAAATGCGATTTCATTCAGCAGGAAGAGCTGAGTAGAAGACATTGAACAGCATTGCAATTAAAAGCGTTACAAGCTTCCTGAAGGGAGCAACATCATTAACTACATCCATAGATGTACAAGGATTGTACAAAACCACAGCTGTATAACAAGATTAATATCCTCTCTGTACGTCTATGGCATGACCTCAGAGTGCAACCTGCCTATCAAAGTCAAAGTCAGATGGGTAACTCCCACAAAAAGTCGAAACATGTCTAATGAATCCTTCAGGCACAGTGGTTTCATCTTTAATCCCATCAAGTATTATAATTCTAAACCTTATTGCACACTAGTTATATATTGGCATTACCAACATTAAACTAGCCGCTTACAAATGTTTTGTTAACGTTTTATAATGAATTAGAATCCACTGTGCATTTTATCCGTTGTCGGAATCAAACGAAACAAGGTTAATAGTGTGATTTGCCATTTAAATCCTCAACCGATGCATTTGCTATATTTACGATAACGATGCTTTAACATCTCGAAAATGTCAGTGTTACTATAACTCCTCTTTTTATAATCTATTAACTTTCCAAGTCGTGCATATTAAGATCCACAAACTTCTCCCCATATATTTAAAAAAAGAGATGGATAGCTGTAACAGATATGAAAACGTTCGCGTCACATTTCCTGAATATTCTCACGCATTTTTCGCCTCATTTTCACCTAGATTTTCTTACATTTTGGACAACAGCAGCAGAATAGAAAAGTTTCTCTTTTTTGGCATTATTGCCACGAATTATCACCGGTTAATTGCAGCAGCGTGTATTGGCACGGGAGAAAAGGCCACAATTATGGGCTGTAAATACACAAAAGCAAAACAGATAAACCGACAGTTATTTGTTATTTGTTACTAGTAAGTGACATGGAAAAAATATCCAATATGAGAATATATGAAGTTCCGAGAATAGCCAGGCCTTGATAATGCAAACTTTTTTCATGAGCCTTATAGAGTGTTCCAAGTCTTTTTAGCATTCCTTCCAGCAACCCTTCTTCTATTTGAAATTGAGGCATAATAATAACTGTATGTCTTGAGCCCCTTCCTCTATTAGCATAACATTTCAACTCAATTTTCTAAAACTTTTCCCTTCTTCTTGGTGCCCAGAGGCAAATTGCTCAGGCATTGTTATTATGCCAGTCAGACAGGCATGCATTATTATTATTATTATCTTTTGGGCAGGGGACACTTTGAGCATTTAAAACACGCTTTTACTCCGACTTAATCGTTTTTAATTCTCGTCGGGAAGAACCGCGGAAGGAAAGCTGATATAACAATTAACATGTCTGCGGACAGCGTCGCTTGTTTATTTATATAATATAAACCATATGTAGTACAGCAGTAGCTTTTCTGACAGATTGCTTCTTGGGAGCGTTTTTAAAAATGATGGAAAAAGGAAGATTTTTGCGGTTTTGTCTTTAATCTTCTGTAATGAAGAAATTATGTTATTATCCAGAGGCATTTTCTCTCTCTCCTGCATTGCATGTCCTGAAAAAAATGAAAGTAGGAGTTTAAGTCACATCAAATACATCGGAGAGAAGCAATCCCATATCTTGACCCCCTTTACATCAGTTTCCCATGACCCGATCAAACACTGTGGATTAATTTATTGTGCCATAGGAAATATTTTTTTTGGCCTATTACAAGGAGTAATCTATTTCTATGGCACGTACAACAAGGCAAAAATCAACTATAGTTTTGTTTCCGATATCAGTCCACTGTACCTGGTCAGAGAGAGAGTTTCTCCCAACTATGCTCCCGATCCCCTTTTGATCTCCTTTGTATCTCTCTCTGGGTCAGCGTGTAAATCGCTTTGTTAGAACAATTGTCGTGACTCGAATTTTCCTTTTATCAACGATTATTATTAAGGTATTTTTACTCGAGTCATGCCACCCAGCTGCCGTTTGGAGGTAAAACTGGGCGCAAAATATGGTATTTAAGCGTCTAGTCTTGTGCATAATGATAGTTAAAAGTTATGCATCTATCTTTGCTCTTAAATGTCCGACTCCAATTTATGAAGTCATCACGCTACCATTTAGGTTCAACTCTCACTTTCCTCCATCCCTACAAGAATATCATAAAAGGATATTTAGTGCATACATTATTTTCACCTTTAGTCGGGCGTTTTTGCATGATTTTCTCCTTTTCCAGTTCAAATCTAGGATATAAAAAGTGCATGCAGGAGGAGAAAAAAGCTCACTGAAAGCTCCCCAAAACATCCTAATAATCCTTCTTTTGTCTCTCACTTTTCGCGTGTTAAGGGGCAGTTTATTCCGAGACCATTTTGCAGGAGAAGAAGGGAGGTCTTCCTTTTCAAAGACCTCTTTGTAGTATTACAATAATAATACCCCCATTTGGAATTAAAGCATTACTGTAATTCGCTTTGGAGCCGATTTCACGGGAAGAAGGACTTTTTTTCTTCTCCACAAAAGATTGTGATTTGTAATTTGGGTCACGTTGGCTGTTTTCTTCTTTAAAAGTACTTTTTGGTTTACAACGTCATTTAGGCAATAATATTAATTGTTTAAAATTGGACATTTAGAGGAAACTGTATAAACTTGGATGCAAACTTGGGACCCATATACATTATATTTCCGCCTCCAGCGGGCTCTTTCCATACACATTTAACTCCATTCATAGTCAGCAACTTTTAACATGTCAATAAAACGAAAATCACGGGTGGTGTCTCCACACATTACTCATAAACAACATTTTTTGCCCAGTTTTCAGGACCTTTAAACAAAACCGCGCTTGCCAGGACAGACATCATCATCATGTATATAATGATGATATTACGTTTTTTTAAAGCCGGCATTTTAGTGGCGGAAAATTATACCCTTCTGAACCGGGAGCTTTAATAATTCTTCTTCCAGTTCGTGCAAAGAGAAAATGAAGCAGTTTTGGTGTGTATAAGAAGCCAGCTTCTGTCTAATATGAGATTGGCATACAGGTATAAAGGGACCTTAAATAAAGTGACATCAGTAATGCCATGTATGCTTTTTGTTACGTCCATTTTTGTGCATGTTTTTACCCCCCGAATATCATTCGGACTCCATATTTGACTGGATATTTTTATGATTATCCTTCTTTTTCTACTGCAGCTACTGGCTCCGTTTTTAGTGGTTAATAAGCCCTGCTGCATTCGTAAGAATTCTCTTCTTTTACGAGCAAGTAAAAACAGACACAAAAAGTATGGGTCTTAAATGTCACGAAAGTAACATATCTATTTTTGGAGCGGGTGGTTGAATCGTACAGTACAAAACCAAAGTGAAAATTTAATGCAAAATACCTTAATATTAAATCATGACCTATGAGTGCTATTATGACTAATCTTATGATGGGCATAGTAATGACTTACTGTTAACATAATATTGTTGTAACTTCGATCTATATTTGGCTCTGTAGAGGGACTTTTTGGTGGGAAGTAGAGTAGTATTCAAATAATTCATATGGCGATATGGGAGGAGGATAAAAAGAGAATATTTTTGACAGGTCCCAAAAAAGAAATATTTTCAATCCGGCCCCAATTCTTCCGTGGCTATAATATCATATAGCTGATGCCTCAGCTATTGTGGGAAGTGTCAGAACATCATGAAAATACAGCTAGTTTACGTGGCAAAGAATTCCTTGATTGCAAAGTCAATCTTATAAACGTTAAAGTTTTAACGAGTTAAATCACTTTAAGCTTTATTAATTACTATATATATAAAAAGTTAGGTGCACTATTGCTTCAAAGGTTAGTCAAATGAAAATGACTTATAATGCTTTAAAGTCCGTTTAGTTCTCATACCATCAATATTACGCTCATAACTTTAATCCCGTCATGCCACAACATCAGCAACACACCTCATAACATTCCACTGAAGTACACATCCATAAAACAACACCATTTTATACGCCATTGTCTTCGCTCGCCAAGGCTAAACGGCCAATCAGCGATGTCGGTATCGTTCCTTGCAATATATTCTGGTGGAAATGATGCCATTTGCTGTTTGATTAAGTCGTGCAAGGCTGATATAACAACCCGACGAGATATGTTTGCACATAACGTAAATTAGATCTTGTAGGGCTTGTGAAAAGGTCCTGGCATTTTATTACATTCTTGTTGAAAAGCGATACAATACACGGGATTTAATCAGATGAAACCCCTTCATTAGACGACATTCTCTCTTGTGTTCTCTTTATTTATATCATGTAGTTAATTGCAATGGAACGCGGCTTTATATCGTGACATGAAGAAAGAAACCGTGAACACGTAAAGAGACATTATTCGGACTTGGATCGACCACCCAATCGGGTCATTAAGATATAACGAGATGATGTGCGGCTAGAAAATGGGGGCGCGGTCGTTTGATACACTCAAGAGACAGTTTTGTGAAATAATACGAAGCATTTTTATGAGGTCACGAGTATATATCTTGGAGTTTAAATTAATGTTTATATTGCTACAGTATTATTGCATAAACAGGGTCTTAAACTCCATTATATTATCTCTAGTCACGTCTTGGAAGGAAAAGAGTTAATTAAAAGCCAAACACAAAAACAAGGTTAAGAAGGCGAATTTAAAGCTGGGTGACACACCTTTGGTAGACAAGAGGACACAGAAACGTCATTAGAGCAAATACTTGCAAATGTTGGAACAAGGAAAACACCCATTGCATGCTAAATGTAAGGATAATCGGCTCCTGTTTAGTAGCATATTATTAGAAAGTAGGGTTAGCGTGATGTGGAAGGAGGCAATAAATGTGCTTAATGGAAGATTACCTTATAAGAAAAGGGTTCAAATAGGAGCACGATAATAATATAGTCTGTGTTGCTGGAGCTTAAAACACAAGTATATTCTCACTCCTCTTCTTCGTGATATGATTCGTGCTCGCCCTTTTCGATATCAAAATACACTTCAGCTGCTGGGGCGTGTGCCTTAAATATCTATCGAACTGAGACTCCATTTTATCATCGTTTTTGAAGGGCGCCGATTTTCTCCTCCTGCTGTTGAGTGTGTGTGCAAAATATAAAGCAATAAAAGTAGGAGTTTCTCCTTTGAATTAACAATAAAAATAGCAGGGAATAGTGTCACGAAAGTAGGTGTGGAGAAGGATTTTCCACTCTTATATCGTGCACTATTAGATGCACAAACAGTTGAAAATATGCATTTTATGCATACCTTAGTAGCAGCTCCGTGCTAAAGAATGCATTTTTCAGTTTTCTTGGAAGGCCTCCGGCAGGGCCAAGTTATTTTAATGTGTTGAGCGTTTTTGATAGACGGTGAATTAATTTCTTCTTCTCCTTTTTTGTCCTTAACGCTTTTAAACACTCATCAGTCATGAGTTCATTTTCTCCTGCTTTGCACAGTGGCCTGAAGAGTATTAAACGGTTTATAACCACCTTGATGCCGTATCATATTAATAAACAGAACCCATTGTGCGTGTGGGCGGCCGGAGCTACTTTTTATTCCATTACAGAGTTTCCTTTCTTCCCGTTTTCGAAGCGTATAATAAAACAATTATAATTCTCACTTTT
>LR140113.1:0-19538 GCA_900659605.1 Tisbe holothuriae
TCAAAGATTTACTGGCCACATTAGGAGAGAGAGGAGAGAGAGAGAGAGAGAGGAAGTTCATGGGCGAAATTTGTCTTGACCGTGAAATGTATACGCGAGGAGAGAGATGGTGTTATAAGCCTATAAGTATATGATGCCCTAATAGCATCCTACTTTGCACTCCAAGAACATTTCCTCGTTGAAAACGTAGCTTCCTTTTCAAAGAGAGCCACAACAAAGTTTCTATATTGCATGCAAGCTTCATAAAATTTGAAATTCATAGGATTTTAATCTCCTCCTCAGAGTGAGAGTGCTGCTGCCTTGATAATAGCAGCCTTAACAACCTTTTTTTTCTTCTTGCTCACTTTTCCTCTCCGTCTAGAATCCATTTCTTAATGGAGTCTCTTTTTTCTTTGCGACGCTGTCTCTGAAGAAGAAGGCACGCAAGCAAATGGCCACAATGACATTGAAAAAGAAGCCTTTCTTTGCGTCTCTGATACAATTGTGTATTCTAGATATGCCTCAAAGGCCCGCCATCCGTCTGCCCCTGATATGTCAATAGTCATGTTTTCCATTCGGATTATCAGCCCGGTTACAAAAGACCTTTTCTCCCATTTTGATCGATTTTCCCTGGAAGAAGAAAATCATCATTATTTGTGGTCAGTCCAACATGACAAAGACAGGCCAATCACAATGATGATGATACTCTCTCCTCACAGCGGGTGTCTATTATTATGTCGCTGATATTGGAGAAAAAATACTCAGCCGTAGGAGGTCAAGGGTTTAAGGCTCGTACAAAATGTGAAAACGGCCTGAAAATTGTCCCGTCATCAGCTTTTTTTTCTCTCCGTAACGGCCATTCGGAGCAGATGCGACCCCTCCCCGTTGTTGAGAATAAAAGGCCTTTCTTTCTTTCTTTCGTATTCCTGCGGGGCCTCTTTTCTCCTCGAGGAGGAAATCCCGTGCATGCTAAAGTTATGTGCAAATGTGTCATTCTATGCGGCAAAAGTGAAAACGGACAGTCAAGCAGGAAGTGGAAGAATATCCGCTTTCTTGACAGCTTTAAAAGCGATGACGCCGAGGTAGAGGAAACCGTTTTATGTGACGCATGTGTGCTCGGTTTAAATTGTCGCGTAAATCAGGCGGGAAACGGGTTTTAAATTGGCCGATAATTGCGGTCTTCCAAAGACATTGTCGTGCGTACGGAAAGTGCCCATTTTAAGGCCCATTCTTCTTCTCTCTCTGAGGACAAGGTCAAGATGGGGAAAACAGTGAGAGAAGGAGCTTCTGGCAGACATGTTTTACTCTTTAAATGGGCCTAGGTTCGAGTCTTTTCTCAAAGAAAGCAACAAAATAATCCACATGTGCTCCTAGACACAACCACTTAACTTCCCATTTCATGTTGTTAATACTCTCTCTGGGAGTGGTTATTTTACAGACTGGACTGGAGAAATGTCGAGTCTCCGTCCTAGGGGAGTTTTACGTTGACCTTGGCTGGGTATTATTGTAATTATTACACGAGGCCTCCTTTTGGGAGTACATTGAAAATGAATACCGCGACTTCTGCTGCACTCAAGAGACTCACAAAATACAGGGGAAACTTTTCATCTGCACCAAAGATATTCTTTGTTCCTGCATAAAATAGTGTGTAAGTTGTCTCATGAACAAGGCTAAAGTTTGTTTCGGGTTTTATGCACCTCGGAATGAAGAAGAAGAAGTCGCGCTAACTACGAGTGTAAGGAAACCAAGAAGTTCTTTGTGCGAAAAAGTTTCTTTTCAGGTCAGCTGGATGACAATATAGAGTCGGATAACATATGCCTCGAGTTTCGACTACTTTTTGCAAAAAGAAAGGGAATCTCGTTTTCTCCCCCCAAAGCTCGTTTCCTTAAAATTGGGTTAACGCTTGCTATTAAAAACCAATCTGAGCGAACGCACACTTTGCAATGTAATTTTCAAGGCCGATTATTCCTTTGAAGCCGTTTTCTGCACAGTCATAACTGTATATGTTTTTGGAGAGAGGGGAATATCTCGTGTGAATGTGTTTTGTGCATAAGTATACTACACATATGAAAGCTAAAGCGGAAGTCAAGCTCAGTCGGAATAGAAGAAGAAAAAAGTGTGATAAATCAAAGTAAAACCATCCGCTCGGAAACACAAGAGGAAGGAGTGGGAGAAAGTAAAGAAGGGGTTAGATTTGCGCTGTAAACTTTATACAGTAGTACTTTTAAGTAATGTTTATGTTAAAAAGTACATGTTAATACTTAATAGTATACTTGTAGCCATACAACATTTGCAAATGAAAGCAACTAGACGTGGAAATCCTCCTAATATTCTGCAAGTACAAGAGCACTTTTACTTTCTTTTCTTCTGTTTGCCCTATTTATTTGTCACCCATGTTCTTCTATCATGCTCTCTTTTCTTTCATTGATGCTGTTTTCTTTCACACACATACCTAACCCAATTCTTCTCCAGTCCTTTACAAAGGAGTTTTCACACAATACAGAGGCAGGAGGCAGTAATTCAAATGAAGGGGAAAGAAGGGGGGAATTGCACACACACAAAAACGTTCAAATGCAGGTCTCAAAAGGGCATCACAAACAAAAGAGAATAGGAGAGAACCTTTATTAAGGTTTCCTGGAGCTGGGAATCAAAGAGGGACCTTGAAACTTCCTTGGATGCAAGAGGAGAAGTTTAAAAAAAGTTGAGCCCGCATGCACTGGGCATGGCAATTAGACTTCAATGCACTTTGAGAGGCCTAAATACCTCAGCTTAGCTAAACTTTCAAAAGTCGATTTTCCCTATCTTTGCAAAGTGTTTGGAGAAGTGGGTCTGCGTTTAAAGCACATGTCCATATGCACATGGGAGGGGTTGTAGAAGTTGCTGTCGATATTATTTATGTCTGCATACATATTCGTTGTTCGTTCCCCCTCTTACTTAAAGTGAAAACAGCACTTGATGGCGCGCTTAAAGTGCACATTTTTCAGCCCGAAGGGGGAAGAAGGAGAGAAGGAGGAAGACAAACAAATTTCCTCAAGGAAGTATAAATAAAACCGCACCCACCCCTCATGGACAACAATATAAGACAATGTTATACGAGGTAATCAGGGACGTTTTAACACTATATACTACACATCAAGTGCTCCACCTGGCAACCCTCTGTCCTCCAAATTGTCCACCCCATAAAGTATTCCATAAATGTGCTGTGTTGTAATGTCCGCCCAGGGTCGTTTTAGCCTCATTTCCTGCTACTTTTTCACATAATAATAATGGTAAAGCGTGCTTTAAAAACAGGAAGGAAAGGGGTTGCAAAGCGAGCTTTCGCCTTCACTCGTCATAAATCGTGTGTGATCATACTAAAAACAGTAGAAAGCACAACATTTATGGTCATGAAATTGAATAGACGCGCGTCTTTATTGTCATTGCTTACAGGTGTCTTCTTTTGTAAAATGCTACAAGGAGAGGCTTTAAGAACAAGTCGATCTTCAGTGGGAAATAGGAGAAAGGAGGTCTCAAGGGAAGAAAGAAGGAAGTCCGATGACCTAGCTGGACTTAAGTGAAAAAAAGAAAACTGAGGGCACCGCCACAAAAAAAGTAGATAAGCTCATTGAAGGAAGATAGGCCCGACAGTTAAAAAACTTTTTCTTCTTCCCGTGGCCTTTGTTGTTGTTATTGTTGTGGCTTTAGAGGTGGCTGCTGCATTGTTGGTGGTTGCAACGCCAATGTCTAGCCACTTTTGTAATGATAATAAGGAAAAGAAAGGTTTAATCAGGTTTAAATGAAAGTGGGTCTTTTCATCCCTCCCCCTTTCTTTCTTAAGAGTATCTTGTTTTCCTCTCCGTGATGCTTCTTTCTCCCCTTGAGATGATGATGATCACGTTTCAGGGGAAAAAGTTAAATTGAGTCTTTCCGGAAGAAAAGATTCCTAGACAAGAAACTTTTATTCGAGGAGGAATGACACAAAATGCTTCTTTCGTCTCTATTGGATTTTTCAATAGGAAGCGACGACGACAATGACGATTACCATCGGCGCAGTTTTTTCCCAGGCGCCTTAAAAAGTGGGTCAGGTGGTTGCACAACAAAAGTGGGGGTATAATAATATTATAGTAGTAATTACATGCTTATTGTTGTTGAAGTGTGCATAAGCAACAGCTAGGGTGGCTTCAAAATGTGAACTTTTCTTCCTTACTGACTACGTAATTAAGTGGGAAGGAAGAAAGTCCCTTCTTCTCCTGAGTGAGTGCTTCAATTAGAACAGCTATACACAACAACAACAGCTACCCTCCCCCTAGCCCTGCTTAGGAGTGTAAACCCTGAGTTAGTATTCAAGAATGCGCCCTTTGTGAAATTATTTTTTGAACAAAGCCTCCCTTCTGCCTTCTTCTGTATAACAAGGTTGGGCTAAAAGAACGTTTCCTATGCTAAATACACATTGAATGTCTCACTTCATTTCACACATACTGAAGTGTAATTCACGACGTTGTAAAAAGTGGAATTAATGGCGGGCCTGGGGAGTGTAGGAAAAAAATGAGACTGCCAACATTGGGTGATAAAATTGTGACTCCCTTGAGGAAAAGTCAAAATTATCTTCTCGGAGTAAGCGTTCATTGTACTGCTGGCAATGACCTTCCCAGTGCGTATATGTACAGTGCAGAGTAAAGGCCGGGGCTATTGATGGCCTTGCATTGATCATAAACTGCTGTTCCTCCTCCTCCGATGCATTGGCTGGGCAAACAACAACATTCGCTTTCTGTGCCCCAGGCGGGTCGTGTATCACCTCTTATTATTATCAGGAAGTGCCTTCGCCTTGTATGTTTGCATATTCAATCACTGTACGATAGAATAAGGTACAAAAGTGCAGCCAGAATGATGATAGAAGAGCAACCAAGACTGACCTTACTTTTGTCCGAAACTTTGCTGATAAACTTTTCCGCTCTCTCAAAGGGTTTATTGCCAATTGTACAGAGGTTATTACTTGAAGGAAGGTAAAGAGTTTTCTGGGAGGCCTTTTTATCTCCCAACCTTGAGGTAAAAGGCCTTTTACAACCTTGAAGTGGGATTATTTATTTAATTCCGGACCTATTATGAAGATCAACAAAAGTTGTTTCAGTCCGCCGCCGAGCAAGGGTCTGTAGTATATCATCAGCTCAGCAGGAGATGATCCCATTAAAATTCAGCTCCGACCAGAAAAAAATGGGCAAACAGCGAAGGGGGAAGAAATATTGTTGTTGTGTATTCCCCTCCCACGGTGTACGAGTACGAGTCCGCCTGCTAGGATTTATTTGATACATACACGGTGCGAAATCCGGCTTAGTCATTGAAGGTCATACGGTTGTGGTGGTGTGGGATCCATCAAACCATGTTGGCCTTGCCACTACTACTACAGCCTTCACCTTGTGCAGCCTTTGCTGTCTGGCATGATCAAACAGAGAGAGAGAGAGAGAGAGAGAGAGAGAGAGAGAGAGCGGCAATGAGATGTGTCAATCCTGAAAGTCAATATGTCGACGGAGGCGCAATTTTCTTCCTTGCTGGTGGCATAAAAACAATCTTCTTCCCGACTTCCGTCATGTAAAACAGGGATTGATGGCAGTTTATTATGTACTTGCAATGGCGTCTCTAAAATGGCCACTGAAGGGACTTTTTTGGCTCCATGACAATGATGTGTTTTGTATGTATGAGTTTCTTCTTCGGCCTCCGGAACGTGTTTGGAGTCAGAATGCAGCTCACAAATTTTATGTATAGCCATGTCTAGGCTTTCAAGCTTCGGTGGCTTTTTCCAGATACATACATTTGTGATATACAAGCGACGGTCAAGGGCAGCGTTTGAAGAAAAGAAGACGATGTATTCTTTAGTTTGCTAGAAAAAAGAGATTCAAGGCCGGATGATATTTATTACCTATAAATCGGAAGTATATAAATTTCGCTGGCGGATAAAAAGTTTCTTTGGCCACCCCATTTTTTCTTCTTTGTCAGCAAAGACATCTTTGGTCCATCGCGAGCAGCTCTTTGTGTGTCGTTTTCAACGTTATACGAGCTCGTTATACAATTTTCGCAGCACATTGAGGGAGAGCAGGGATGCCAGAAAGTTCATTACTCTCAGTAATCACTACTTTACTTGGCGTTATGGGTGTTGTATGTCAACAGAATGGCAACCCTAACTCCGTACTGTGCGTATGGACGAACATCATGGAGAATAATTACGCGCCATAAAACTTTAACAATCACCCCCGAATGGAAGAAGAAGAAGAATAAGAGCAATGAACGAATCTAACGCAGAATTCTTGCGGTGATCAGAGTGCAGCATTGGGTATAAAAAAGGAGATTAACCCAATTCCCCAGGTTTCCCTGAAATCTCTTTGTTTTCAACCAATACTTGAAATGGAGACACAGGATTTAAGTCTGTGTTTCTTTAAGCCTTGAGAATTATGCAGCCGGCCGTAGAGGCAAACTTTCATGTCTCATTAATACGGGCTCAACTTTCATAGCTAGGCCCACGTCGTTAAATACAGAGGAACGGGTTACACTTGACTTTTCTCATGACGTGTTTTACTGTTATGATGTCTTTTGAGGCACGACAGAGCAAATAGTGTTTAAAAGTGTTTTGAGAGTGCTGTATAATCCTGTTTTGCACTGTGTGACCAAAGTTTAACGCCGCCCTGGAGCAAAAACTGTATAAAGAAGGGGCCGTAAAAAGAGACAATTGGTACAAGAAGGTGAATTCAGAGGGATAAGAAATGCACTACGGTTGTATAAGAAGTCGGAATTTGGGTCACTGGGAGTAAAAGTTGGATATGACGAAGAGAGTGTTTAGGCAACACGAACGTCAGAAAACGGAGAGAGAGAGAGAGAGAGAGAGAGAGGTGCGATATGCTATTATTGAAGATTGTTATCAATACGGCCTGAAAATTGTAGAGCAGCTGTGAACTTAAGGATAGCTTTCAAATGGAAATGGAAAAAGGAAGCGTGTATATTTTCGACAATTAAGGCCGGGTGTATATTTATGTAGCGGAGGGAGGCACGCTTTTACTCTCACACTGCAAATAAGGCTGAAACACTGGCGTAATAATACGTAATAATAAAATACCCCCATGGCGCTCCAAATGTGATATTGTGGCTAATCTTGTTTATTGGCGAGCAATTAATAGCCGTGGCGAGTGCGAACTGACATTTTGACTTTTTCTTCCTCTCTCTGCATAATGTAAACAAGCAATCGACAGATGAGTCGAAGAACGATTGAGCAGAGAAGAAGAAGAAAAGACTGTTGTTTGAAATCATTTGCTAAAAGGTTGCTTAATGCAAAACATGGACTTTACTATCTTTTATGGTCTACAAATCTACAAAACGCTTTCTGCTCCATTAAATTAGGATCCACATATTCATTTTAAACCAAAAGCCAATTTCGTGTATCTCTCCTCTCCTTTTTTACGCAAGTATTGTTTACATTCCGTGTTTATTCCTCTTTTCTCCATTTCTTTCTATCGTCACAAATCCATGAATTATGTATGAAGCGAAGAGGAGCTGCTAACAGCGAAGAAGACTCGTCTCCCACCCTTGTACTGTAGCAGCTCACCTATTGTTTTCCTTATTCATCTCGCTAGTCCCAGGGGACGTGAGTTTCTGAGGCAGTTTCTGCATATTTCACCCTTAAACACTGTGGATTAAAACCAACTCTATACCACTGTGTGAATAAGGCAGTTTCTACCCTTAAACAACCCTTCTCTCCGTCAATTTAGGGCTTAAGAGTTAAAAGTTCTAACTACTGAGTTACAGTGTCGTTTTCACCCTTAAAACAACCTTTCCATGCGTCCATTTAATGAAACCACTGTGCATTGCGATCGTCAAAGTGGCGTCATCATCGTTCTCGTTTTCCACCCTTTTTGTTATGCAACATTCTTCTTCTGCAGATCGACCGAGATAAAGCTACGTTTTGTTTTGAGGGGGAAATGTAAACGAGGCTGAGGAGGAGGAGAAAAGGAGGGACAAGGGCGGGAATTGAAAACGAGCTGAGGGCGCTAAAACGAACCCCTGTGATAAGTAGGGCAATAATTGAAGGTAACGAATTCTGCCCTTTGTGTAACTAATCCTATCTACAAGATAGTGCTCGTAGCTAATAAAATGGTTTAAATTTAACGATTAAACAAGATATGAAGCTTCAAATTAGGCAATAATGTTCACTTCTCAATGCAGTATAAAAACTGCAGTCTCAATTCACGACGACGTCCCTTCCCCGCAAGAATTGGTCGGTCACGTCGTCTCGACTAAATCCCTTCGTTCGTGTTCCTCCTCTCTTGTCTCCCTTTTTCAAGGTTATCTCCCCTCCGATGCGTTTCTTTCCAAAGGACCAATTTGAGCCCGACAAAAGTGTCTCCGGGTTTTTTGTCGTCGACAAGAAGAACTTTCTTCCTCTCTCATCAGAGATCGGAGCAATTTTTCACCGGGGACTTTTTTCACTCACTCGCATCGATCGAGGGAGAATTCTTCTCAAGACACCGGAAACAGCAATCCCGTCGTCACAAATGGGAAGAAGTGTCTGGGAAAATATAACGTTTAATTGTAACAATAATCTAGACAGAGTCGTTGTCTCCTCTTCTTCTGCTGTCATTAATGTCACGCCCAGCGCACACGAAACAATGTTAAAGTAACTATAAAGAGAGGCCTTTGTTTAAGTGCTTTGGAGGATACAACTAAGAGCAATTTGGTCTCCAGAACCTCTCGCCCCCCAAATAACGCTCCTTTCGCTGCTAATTGGCTTCCTTTTGTCTGCCACGACCAAAGTGCTTGTTAGCGGTCGACACTGCTGTTGTTGTTATTGCCGAGAGGCATTTAGCGGAAGTCATCACTTTACGGATGATGATGATCGTGTCTGGTCGACTGTTGTTCTTAAAAAGCCGAATTCAGGGTGTAATTAAAGCCAAAGGGCCTTCTTTCCTCCTGACCTGGCTGTTGTGTGAGAGAAGAAGAAGGCTGATAAATGGCAGAAACACTTCACAGACACGATAGAAGGTGGAATGTAGGGATGCCATTTGGGCGAAATATTTCACGTTTTAAAGCGCTTTATATTATAGTGCAGTTATAAAAATGAAAGGTAAATGGCGTCCCTTAGAGAGCTGCAGGCTGAACTCGATCATGGGAAAGAAAGGAAGAGAGGCCTGAATTTTACAGACAATCAATCGTTCTTTTTCTTTCTTTCTTTCTCTCTGCTACAGATGGAAACTTTAAATGCGGCTTCAAGGTTTGGTCTGTGTCTGATGTTTGATTAAATTGCAAAGCTTGAGGGAAAGGAAGAATGCTTTAAACATGAATGGAGCCAACCTTTAAAAAATATGTAAATAAATGCTGTACTGTTCTTTAAAAAGCATCGTGGTCATACATGAACATGGTTTGGGTGTGGGGGAGGACAATCACCCCTAATGCCAATGTTGGCAAAAATGGAACCCCACTGCACCCTGTTTAAAGCAAAAATAGGGACCCCCAAGATGTTGGTCCTTTTCATGTATAATGGTGACCCATTTTGACATTAAACTACATTGACTAAATTAAATATATGTAAAAATCGTCAAGATTGGGAAATATCCTCCAATTCATTCAATAACCCCTTCTTCTAATCAATGATGACGTCAACAATAGTCATGGTCGTTAGAAAGAGAAAAAAACGAATAAAAATGCTAATACGGCGCACAGCATTAGCCATTTATTGAGGAAATGGCAAGTTACTACTTTAATTAAGTGCAGTCTGCTACACGAACAAAAGTAAGCATTAAGTTTTAATACTATCCCTAATGATCATACCTGACCAATTCTTGAAAGAAATAACAAAGACAAGGGTTAGCAAGAAAAAAGTGGTTTATTTTTTAAATGTACTCAATATGGAAGCAACCACGAAATTTGCAGGTTTTAAGGGTTTTATTATAGCCGGCCAATTACCATACCATCAAATATTAACTATAAAGACAATCATGTTAAATAGCCGAATATGAAAACCTCTCTGCGGAGTAGCAAAATTAAGCTCTTTTTAGAATCATCTCTCCCTTCCGGAATAATATTACACATATTACATTTGATGAATCAGGATTTTTTACGAACCCCTCGCCCTAATATTAGCTCCCATCACCCCTTGTGGTCTGCTGACCACCCCAAAGCTCAATGTCCAAAAAAGCTCAGCAGATGAATAAAAAGAATGAAAGATGTTCATGATGATCTCTTCATTTCTAGACGAATAAATCCCCGGATCCATTTGGAATATTAAACCAGGAGTCACTTTTCGGTATATTTAGAACTGGTTCCGTCTTACCGTCTTCAGCTGAGAGGGGACAACAAGGGTGTTACTTTATAACAAATAAACACTTTTGTCTTTGATACAACAAATCACTACATATCGAATGTTTTAACTCTACATCAATCACTTTTATACGTTCTCTGCTCGGGCTTTCTCTCTGTGTCGAGCGGTTCGCGACTTTGTGCTCGTCAGACGGAACTTTCTCTCTCGAGGGTGAAATGCGGACTGAGGAGGAGAAACTTCAGAAGGAGGGAAGAAAAGAGCAGCAAAGAAAGAGAGAAAGGAAGGAGAGAGAGAGAGAGAGTCGAAGAAAGGGAATTGCATTGCAACCAGGAAGTTGGAATAAAGAGGAGTAGTAGGTCAAAAATGGCAGAATAATTGTTATTTGGCAGGAACATATTTGGAGGCAAAAGGGAAAGTTTGATACTATACGTCAAGATTGCAAAATAACTCAAAAAAGAGTAGATTAATTTCCTCTTTGAATATAGTTTTGCTATGTTAAGAAGGACACGAATCTTCATAGTGTTATAGCGCATTGACAAGATTTTTAAGAGTCTCTGAATTGAAGCTTGTCCATGTATAGCACTGACTGTCTTTCTCATTTGTTCGCATTAAAACACCTAACTTTCCAAATGAGTAGAGCCCAGTGCCATATTTGCCCCAGATATTCTACTACTAAGATGGTGAAGGAACTCCGTTAATTTATAGGCCATAACTCAGCAATCTGCTCGGTGAAAACCACGCTAAGAGAAAAGAAGAAGAAGGGGAGAATCCTCTTGAAAAATATGTAAAGGGTGGAAAATACCGCTCGTGTCATGATCATATTTTATATCTCATAGGACTTATAGGGACCGGCGAAAGAGGAATTTGGTAAGAATCCACTGTGACTGCTTATGTCTGCCATATTTAGTGATCTTATGTTATACTTATCCTGTTTAAGTTAGCGGTGTTATTAAACAAACACATCATGGATCCATTTTCTTCATACTGTTGACGGACATTAGCAAGACTTACCTAGAAGAAAGAAGGGGTTAAAATGAGTATAAGTAAGAATTTGAGTGTAGCACCGGGCGGCCCTTGAAATCTGTTGGTGATTGCTAATCAGGACCCTTGCTTGACCCAATTCCGAAATCTGTAAGATTCCCTTTTCTCCGTTGCAGCGTGAGCTCCTCGTTAAGACCGGGAATTAGGGAAATAATAAGCTTTAAAGATTAAATCGCAGATCGGAATACATTAAGTTTTGCATGCATTCGGGAAACAGGTGGCAGCAGCGCCTTAAGCGAACCTACATCTAATAATATGATACACTTTTCGCCGCCCAGTTGTCCTTGGAGCGAATTAGAGAAGACAGGAGGGTGCCAAGAAGCGCGTTGCCATCGGTGGTCCTTTTTACACCCTTTTGCACTCAATGCTGCTGGGGGACAGACAGTGAAGTGGAAATGGGGTCAAATGCTCGTTACACGTACTGTAGAGTATTATTACATATTGTAACACACAGTTAGTACCATAATCCATAGACTAACGGTTAGTACCATAACCTAGTCTTACTAGTTTGATGATATGTATTTAAAACAGTGAAGCTTCCTTGTGAAGTCTTTTCTGATCCACTGAATAAACTCAAACTGGGACAATTGGGGTTGAAGGATAAAAAGGCTGTTCGGGGGTGCGAAAGATCTCTTCTTTTCCTTTTGGAATACGTTTTTGATCTTTTTCTTCGGTTGGAAGCTCTTCTTCTTCTTCTGGACCTTTGATGTGCCAAAAAGCCAACTTGATTCTTCTTCTTCCAAACGGGGGTGGACCGGGTGTTGCTTCCCGGTCATGAAAATGAGGTCGAACAATGAATATGTAGGCCACGCTCTCAGATAATAATATTCCCGCCTTTGTTGTTTTATGTGTAGCAAACGCAGATATATAAGCTTTATTATTACACTTTGAGGTCAATTTTTATGACTCCATTCGTGGAACATTAAAAAGTGTAAACGACTTTAAACCCTTTCCCGGACTTCCGGGATTCAATTGCGACGTCGTCGGCGGGTCTTAATGACATGATTTGTCTTCTCTCCCTAAAATGATGTCATAAAAAGGGTTCGTTAGGGAAAATACCTCTCCGCCGTCCTATAAAAAAGAGTTCCTTGCCATGAGCACAATTAAGCATTTTTATCCCTCTCTGGAACTCTTCACCGGAGATAAGAAACCTCCTCCAACCCTTGCATGCTCTAAAGACGTTTGTAATTGGACTCACTCTAACAAATTAAGTCCAGGAACAAAAAGGGGAAGAGTAGTTTTGAAAAAAATAATGGGTTTCGCTCTATGTAATGTGATTATCCCCAGACAGAATTTTACTCGTTTCACCCTCTGGAAGAAGAAATGCACCCTCCAAACTTTTCCCTCTTCTCGTCATCTTCATTTAAAAGCGTTTTTAACGATCCCCATTTTTAACACTGATATAACAACTCTAGAAGTACTGACAACGGTTTTAGTCGTCTACCTGTATTACATGCATTCTCTGAAGACGTTTTAAGAAGATTGGCTTTCTAATTTGAATTAACTGTAGATTGAGTCCTTTCTTTCCAGGAAGTTGTTCCTGACTGGAAAAGTAAAATATGGCATCGCGGGGAAAATGACAAAAGCCAGCTGAGAGTATCTTGAAACTTGAGCGAGGCATCGTCATGATCTAACCAATTTCATCCCCCAAATGCGGCATAAGCATGAAAATAAACCTATTTTCTGGGGTATGTCAAGCTTCTTCCCCCTCTACAGAGAGCTAAACAACCCCCTGCTATTCCAAAGCTGGGCTTAGTGGCATCTACACATGTAGAGCTCTGGCTTCAAGAGGATCGCAAAAAAGTTTTCCCCCGTTTACGTATTTTCTTCACAATTCCAGAATATGGGAAGTTTCTTCTGAAGAAAAAGTGACTTAATCCGGGGTGTGTAATTTCCAGGACGAGGGAAACTTTCTCGAACCCTCTCTCTAGACGGTCTTTATAATAATCGGTAGGGATGAAAATGAGCTCTTAATTCGATTAAAATACGGCAGCCCTGGTCATTATGGGGCACTCTTTAAATACTTGCGTCAGACAAAACCCCGGATTAAGACCTTGCGTTGAGTACCGCTCAAACTTTTGTTTACTCGGAGCCTTCGTTTAAAAGACGCAACTTTATTACAACTCATTGTCATTTCATTCCACTCATTTGAGGTTAATGGCTTAAAATAAAAGCAGAGTGTCACTTCAATTGCCGTGCAAAACAAAAAGAATCTCTCTGCTTTTAAGAACTGTGCAATGTCAAAATATATGTGCATATTATTTCCAATGGCAGAATGACCCATTTTAAACAATCTAATCCAGCAGCAGGAGTTCGTTTGTTTATCTTCTTCCCTCTCTTAACTCGAATGAAACGTCTTTCAATCTGTAATAAAACTCCGGAGGAGGAATCTTTTTCGTCTCCTCCAGATTGACTGCTCCCGTTGCATCGTTTGAATCCGGTCTTCTTCTTCTTCTTCTTTTTTCCACCCTTCCTTCTCTCCTTCCTGTCTGCATCTATTTAACTTCCTGATCTTGAGGGATGCCATTAGAAGCAAAAATGGCAAATAAATGGCATCCCTATCACCCCATATCCATTGAAAGGTTGTTTTTACACCCTTCTAGATTCTGTTTCTCTTCCTCCCTTGAGAGACTTATTCCGCTTCGCATTTCCTTTTACGTTTCTCTCTCTCCGGAGGCCACATTTAGACACGGTTTGTATATCCCATTTGACCCCCTAAAAGAAAGTGTGTCCCCCTAGTCGTCGTCTTCAAAAGTCGATCGAAGGGTGGCTTTCTTCAGATAAGGATTCTTTTATGACACACAAGAAGAAGAAGAAGGAAATATTTATCTCTCTCTGCCTTGTGACATTTATGGACTATGACTGCTGCTACTGCTGGCTATATTGAGGCTCTAAAATGACTACTTCTGCTTACTTTTTCCCCCTACTGCTGCTGAACACATAAACAGAAGCGCAGAGGGAGTTATTACATTTTTCGCTGCTAATATTGCTTCAGGAGAAAGTCAATTTTATAATCAGCTTATCCTACTGCGAGGAGAAACAGTCTAGGAAATCACTGAAATAATGTGCAAATATTAAGTTTAACCCCTGGCAGGGGTTTGATGGTTCGACTCCACTTTTGAAACGGGTAAAAGTTCTTTAACTTCCGGATCTCCCTGCGATTCTTTTGAAGCTTGACCAAGCGAGTTCTCTGGACTTTACTTCTTTTTCAATTCTTTCCCGTTTATTTTGGGAATAGAGGATCAAAGAAAGAAAACTCTTTTCACTTGATACTTTCTCACTTCTTTTTTTCCACCCCCTGGGTGCCATGAGCAGGAAAAAGTGAGGAAACTACCCTTAAGTCGAGACCCTTCGGCATCTAGTATCTGTGCCCTTAAGTTGAAGTCATGGATTGGAGCCAATATATACAGCATATAGTTGCATCAGCAAACAACATTTCAATGCCCTTCAATGTGCTGAGACGTCCTGAGACCACGAACCTCCTTTTCAGGGGATATGCAATCTATGGACGTGCGAAAACCGACAACATATCATATATTCGGCATTTGGTGTATTTAGGGAAGCCGAATCGGACTTGCAAACTATGTATTTTTGACGTCAGGACGGTTTTCTAGAAAGTGGAATCTTAAGCCAACATTTGCAGAAGAGCGTTTTAGCAACTAACCAAAAACTGTACTCGTTGATTTAAACCCTCACATCCTTAATACAATCCTTCCTCTTAACAAGAACTAGGTCATCGACCCAAACTGAATTAAATCCTGCAGTTTGAAATATAAGGAGAAAACTTTTGTAGGCCTTCTTTCTTCTTCTCGTTGGCACTTGGCAGTGTGAAATGGAGGCCGAAAAGTTGTTTCCACCGAGACGTATCCTCGTTTATTATTGTTGTTCTTTCATCTTCTTCTAAGAAATGTAGTTAATATATTACATAAAGGCCTCGAGAGGATACCGGAATATAGGTCGGAGCATTGGAGAATTGTTTCAAACCCTTTTAAAGCGTTAAATGAAGCTCTGAAATGTATTAATGTTGTTATGACCTGTACTGCTGGACATAGTACTACTCTACTACTCTTGCATTGTATACACTATATTCAGGTAACTAGTATACAGTAGGAGGGAGAGAGAAAGAGAGAGAGAGAGAGAGAGAAACTGTCTCCGTTCCGTCAAAAAGCCAAACAGTGGAGCAAAAGCTAAAGAGAAAGAGGGAACTTTTTATGCAAATCCCTTTCAAAGCCTGACTTATATTTATGTCTCGTTTTTTCGCGTTTCTCGATCCCTATGCTTTACTGCAGCCAGCGAGATTTCTATTTCGTCGTCGTCGTCTTCTTGCCATTGGTAATACACCCTAGGAGCCAACAACTAGCCATCGCTGTGCACTCAAAGTGGGCTGTAAAATACGCCGTTTGCTTCTAAAAACGCTGTTTTTGCAACGATCCCTCGTCAAAAAATTGCAAAATGAGAGCAAATTAAATTGAAGCTTTTAGTTTTCCCAAAAAGCATGCCTTTCTGACTAAGTCTTTTGTTAAAAGTAACAATTAGCAGGTATTAATAGCCCGTAAAATTGTGCTCATTATAAGTGCTCAAATATGAAACGGTAGAACGCAATGTTTATGGAAAGAATTCCACTCTTTATATAAAGAAATCTCTCCGAAATTGTCTGTTTCCTTTCATGCAAAAAAGATAGATTTCTTGCTGCACAAAAACGATCATGACCGTGAAACTTGCCTCAATTTTTCAGTCTATTGCGCCTGGAGGAACGGAAGTAGGTAGGGATGCCAGTTTGCATCACTGTAGACCCAAAATGAACTTGTTATCAAGCACATTAGCTTAGAATTCTTGACGTTCTGGCATCCCTTGCCTCTACATACTCCCGTAGACCTATGCACACACACACACAAGCTTAAAGCTTTTCATGCAAAGAAAATTGAATTGCCTTTCAAATGGAGCAAGACCCTCTTTTCGCCATAATATAAAACATTTTGTAGTAGTAGTACGTACTCCAGCAGCAGCAGCCCAGTCGTATTTAGGCCCCCCATAAACGAAGAGGAAGCCTTTAGAAACCGAGAACACGCAAGCGATTTTAGAACGTTTGCTGTAATAATAATAATAATTTCCATCATGAGGCCTTAGAGACACAAAATGATGAAGGATGTCTTGGACTCGACAAAGGAGACAGGGAGCACAATGGGAACATATATGAGAACATAAAGTCTCTTCATCCCACTGTGCAGTACCACATTTCCTGATGATGATGGACTTGTTCTTAGGGGACTTTGACGGCAAGGGGTCGTCGTCGTTGTCTGTCTCCTCAAGGCCAAACTGGGTCATACTTGGCACATTAGAAAGAGAAAATGAGGGAAGAGAGACTCGACCCACTTGTGACATGGGAACTCCTTGTTTTAAAGTGAAATTATGCTCTTTGCGTTCGGCTAAGGAGGAGGAGGACATAGCATAATGCACATAATCCCCAACATGCAACATAGGTTTTTGGTTGTAGATGGGCCAGTATACATTTGAATAGAATATTTATATATTGATTCTTCTTTTTTTCTTGTTGACCGCATTTACGGACCAGATTTAATGTTGCGAAATATTACTTTATGATGCGTCTTTACCGTACTACTGTTTTGGTACTCTAACAGCGCTAGAAGGATCAGTATATATAGGATCAGTACTTATCTTGCAGTTTGGATCACTGAGGACGTTTTTCAGAATTTTTATAAAGAAAATATTAAAATGAGGAATGATTCTTGTACGTATGATTATGTTCCATAAAAATGAGCCAACGCAGTGCAGACCAATGTTAACTCTTACCTTTGTTGAATTATTAAGGTACCTTAGTAAGAAACACTCTGTGGTGCAGAGGCAAAGACAAAGGCTAATGGAGCTCCTGGTCGCAGGTTCAAACCCATCCCACTGCACTTCTTTTTTTCGTTAGTTTACAATCAACATGTATTAAATAATAATGATTTCCTTAGAATTGAATCTGGTGATCAGTTAAACTCTGTAGTACAGAGGTAGAAGACCAAGGCTGTTAGAGCTCCTGATTACAGGTTCAAGCCCCTCCCATTGCAATTCCTTTTTTCATTATTTGCAACCAGTTAGCAAATTATATTTATTAAAAAGTAACTATTTCTTGAGAGGTGTTCAGAGAGCTGAATGGTTAAGAGCCTTGCCTGATGATAGGAAGGACGCGGGTTCAAGTCCCACTGGCGGAGAAAGAACTTTTGTAAAGCTTTGATGGTGGGCTTTGCTTTGGTGGAATGGTGGAAAAGAAAGAAAGATGGAAAGAGCTTTGGGTTCGAGTCCCGTTGTCGGTTTATCTATAGGGGATGATGGCAGGTGAGGTTCTCCTCATCTCGCCGAGGTAATAAGATGCGGTGCCATCTGTGTTCCTCTCCCCTGACTGAATGGAGGATTGCAATAGTGGAAACTGCTTCGTAAGTGGGATGTTGGGTCAGTTCGTTCATTCGTTCAGGTTCCGACTGTCCAGGGCTATACATAACAGCACCGGGAGGGTGTGTGGAATCGTGGGCAATCCAAAAGGAGGTCGCATACTTTTTATTATTGTGAAATTGTACTATTAGGACGCTGTCAAGTACAACCCCAGGAGGGCAAAACATAAGCACGTCTTCAACATCATAGATTTCAAGTGATTTAGGTTAATGCCAACATGCACCTTCGTTCTCTGGAAAGTGATGAAGTGATTTTTTTTACTGTGGAAGTGGATTTATTTAAATGAAGATGGTGTACTACTGACTCACTGACTGATTAAGCATTCGACCAGCAAATAAACTACTTCTCTTTACTATTGACTCCCGTTACGGGCTAGATTTAATGTTGCAAAATAGAAATATACATTTGCAGTACCACTGACATTACCTCCTTAAGCTTTTAGGATAAGCTGTCTGAGTTATAATACTATAATATTAAGGCTGTTCGGGTACCCGGACATTACTCGACTCGCCGAGTCCACCCAGGTACCCCAATTCGACTCGTCGCATTTTCGGACTCGGAGCCGGGTCGAGTCTTGAAGAATCCCTTAAAACAGCTCATAATTATTGTGCAATTCTTGGTCACACCAATATTAGATGAGGCATACAAAATTAATATGAGAAACTGCAAAATTAGACTATAAATATATTTTTTGTTTGGCAGATATATCGGACCAATTGGTTATATACGAATTATTTATACTTTCTTGATGTGCCTTTATAAAGTTTTACCCGGGTATACCTTGCAGGTAAACCCGGACCTCGACTCGTTAATACCCGACCCGACTCGGTCATTTCAAAACCCGACCCGAAATCGACTCGTCCTGAAAGCACCGGACCCGAACACCCTTACTATAAATACAATATAATTTTAATGCTGAATGCACCGTATTCGCACATTTACAGTGCATAAAAAGAAGCCAACACTGCACAGGCCAATGCTCGGATTCATCTTTTTTATGTAAATTTAATGAAGCTAATTAAAAGTATTTCATTAGTAAAACTCTGTGGCACAGAGGTAAATGACAACGGCGCCTAATTGGACTACTGGTCACAGGTTCAAAACCCTCTCACGTAACTTAATTTTTTTTGCTGGTGATAATATACTATTCCTTCATTTTTAACCTTTATAGGCTGGGATGCACCAATGCAAATTTAATGCCCCTCAACATTCATCTATTTTTACTTGTTTTTCTACTGTGTAACCTCCAATCAGAATTACAATTTTTGTGTATTATTGCTTAACATTTACTAGTGAGCTTGTTTACCGACCCTCACCCCTATATGGTAAATATTAGGTTCCAGGTTCAAGCCCCAGACACTTTCTTATTTTTAAAAGGGCAAGATAAATTTATTGGGAAAGAGTGATTTCTCAGAGTTCTCCTCTGTGGGTGAGTGGTTAAGGGTCTTGGCTATGGATGGCAAGGTTCCAGGTTCAAACCCCAGCTATCTTTTTACCATGGTAAATAAAAGTTGGCATGATAAATTTCTTGGAGATGGGTAACATTTCAGAGTACAACTCCATAGTTGAGTGGTTAAGCATCATGGCTATGGATAGCATGGTTTGAGGTTCAAGCCCAGGAACATCAATATTTTTTTGAAACATGCACACAAAAGTTAGTAGGATAAATTTATTGGAAAAGAGTCTTTGTTGTGTGTTCTTCTCTCTGGTTGTGTGGTTAAGAGTCTTGGCTATGGAAAGCATGGTTGTTGGTTCAATTCCTGATGTGTCCAAATTTGATTTGTCTTCT
>LR140114.1:2388-19541 GCA_900659605.1 Tisbe holothuriae
TCCCCAGCCATCTGCATTTCTCCGTGGGTTTTTCTCATCTAAACATGAAGACGTATTAAAACGAGACCGATAACGAATCGGTGTTAAATAATAATCAAGATCCCGTTTGAAGAAGAAGAAGGAGAAGATGATGAGGCGATATACTTAGGATTATATATGGAAGGGGAGAAGAGAGATGCAACTTTAGAGAAGTTTTAATTTAATATAAAACAAGCTTTTTCTTATATACACTCTTAAAATACTCGTAGTTTCTTAGGTCGACTGGGCATACTTCCATATTGTTGTAGAGCCTGAATTTTATACATGTAACATTCGTTACGAAATATTGCCCAACATAACTTTAAATTGGGTATAAATCGTATCTCTAAATGGTAAAACCAACCTATTTCGCATGCCCTAAAATTCTTCGTTTTAAGACTCAATATCTTGGGCATCTCTGTTTCTTCTTCTTCTTCCCACTTTATATGATTATTCTAAGAGGATTTACAGATCAATTTTAAGGTCTATTCAGTGTCTAACGGAAGGAGAAGAAGCCGTTTTAAGGTAGCTAAACAAAAAAGTCATGTAGGTGCAACAAGATTGCCAGTGGGCTAAAGGGCAGTTTATTATGCTCGTATATTTAAATGATTAATCTGAAAATGTATGATGAGACTCATTTGAACTGTCTCGGTAAATAATAGGGGCAGTAAGTACCATTTGTGCATTAAATATTGCTATATAACTAATATGAAACAAGATTGCTACAGTACTGGTCGCAGTACAAGTTGCCTAAATTTACTTTATTAAGTCTATTTATAACCTGTATTTAGCATGTGTCGTCTGAATACTGCATATATTGCAGCTTTAACATTTCCCGGAAATTGATGAAAGTAAAGAGACAAAACGCAGGGTTACCGGATTTCCATATTGATTTAAGCTTCATTTTAAAGACTTAAAACAGTGTCCTGAGCTTCTTGGCATCCCTTTTACAAATACGAAGGAGCTCTTACCAGCTCGACCTTTTTCCCTCCAAAATGCTTCATCGATATACAATCTTCGGAAAATTCAAGGTGTAATCAACAGTCCAAAGCATTGTTTTCAACACACTTTTAAACCCTCTTTTCCGTTGGCAAAGTGTGTTAGATTCGTACCCAGTGAAGCGTTAGATCGATTTAAAACAAAAATCGGCGCCCCAGAGGAAATAAGAAAAAAAGGATAGATATCAACTCCTGATAAAGATTTGAGACAAAAAGGAGGAAGCAAATTGTCGAAAACGTTGCTTAAAAAGTTAAAATTAGGATTCGTTTATTGTGTTACACAAACTGAGGCTTATTTCCCATTGAATCCATTGACATATGTAAATAATTAGTAATTCAATAGTCACTTCGTTTGATTTGCCTAATGAGCGGGGCCTTGAACCCTAAAGAAGAAGATACAAGTGAATGCAATCATTAATACATCTCAATTAAGGTTTCTATTATTGGGCTTCATTTAAGATAGCATACAGTGTACACCATACTGATCATTGCATAACAAATTGGTTTAACTTTAAACAGTTTAAAGACCCTCTTTAGCTATGATCATATATGGTCATGAATACAATTAGATGAGACTGTTTCTGACATTTTTATTAATCCCTTGGTGGCCTAAATTCATCACTTCATCTGATAATCACGTGGATAAAAACTCGAACCATGTTTTAAATTGCCTAAACTGGACTCAAATGATTGTTGCCTGAGAGCTAGGAGAGGAACCTTATGAACAGTAAATTGAAATATTACCTGTTATAATTAGAATTTGTGGCAAGTTTAATACTTTTTCAGAGTATGAATAATGATGTTACTACATAAAATTACCTTTAGCTCTTTTTCCCATTATGGTGCTCTATGACATCCATGCCACCTAATCCATTCCCAGAGCTAATCTGGAGCTGCTCTCCAGATGATTCATCTCCACTGTTGGCGATGTGATGACACGCCATAAATTAGAACGGGGAACTCTCATGGCGTCGAAATCTCCAGAGATAAAAACGAATTCTGGACGAATAAGGAAGATGAAGAAGAAAAAGAAAGAAAGATATCATTTACTGGGATGAGGTAATGTGAGGTTTAACGGAAATGTTAAGGAATATTTAGAAAAGTATGGTAATTTACTTGTGTTATCGTTTCGTTCATATTGCGCTCTAGTTTTAAAGAGTATAGGCGGGACAGCAGCTGTCTTATAAAATTAAGAATTCCATGTAAACAGTGTTTATATAGGCCGTGCATGTAAATAATAGATTTGCCATATTATGAATTATCTAACATATTTATATTGTACAGTCTGGTCCTGTTAACATTAACATTTGTGATGCTCATATTTTAACAGTTTGTTAATAGTTATAAACTGTATTTTTAAGACATTTAATAGTACTATTCTGTAAAAACGTTTACTGCGTACATCAAGTGCACTGAACTCTTTTATGCGCTATTTCATAAGTATCTCTAGCCGGCCTCTTATTTCCCAGAACTGCTCAAGAAGTAAAGCATCTTTTTCTTCTTACGCGCTCGGTTTTTTCTCTCTTTTTTGACGCTTGAATTGCGTATAAAACGACGCATTTGTTGCCGCGGCCAGGCCAGTGAGAACCCAAGACGAGAAGGAGAAACGCGACGCAAGAAATGCGTATTGAGTGGCAAATAATAAAAGAAACATAAACAAAAACAGTGCGGTAGAGAGTGGAGAAGAAAAAGGGGAGGTAAAAAGTGCTTTCATACGTGGTTGAACATTTGTTGTTTTTGTGGATATAAACTCGACTTTCACGCGATTTTTGTCGGAGGCATCATGTTTCGAGGCGGCCAAATTATGGGTAAGAAATAATTGTAATTTGACAAAAATTTAAAAGATTGGCATTCCTATGCATGCATTAATCTCAGACGCATGTATTGTTAAAGTCTTCCGTGCATTATATTTATGCCAATATCCTACAAATTTCGACATTACTACTCAAATTGCAAAATGGTCGTTACCGCTTAACAGTAGCATCACACTTCTTAAATCAAGTAAATTGGCGCCAAAATGAGTTCATAACGGCCTCGCATAATAATAGTAATCATCCGTCTAGAGTGAGCAATTTGCTTAAATGATTAAATCTAAATTGGGTGGTGAAAATCAAGCTACTTGAACTTAATTTGCAGACACCATAGTGCAAAATAAAAGTAAGGTGTACTTTTTTGAAGATTTGGGGGTAATTTTATACTGTTATGCCTTGATTAATATATTTAACACTAAAGTTGGCATACGTTGCAATTGCACATTTGCTCTGTTAATAAATGTCTTTGTTCCAAAATGGTTTAATTGAACTTGTTCTACATTACTCATCATTTGGAATACCTAATTACTACCTAATCACCCTTAAAGAGAAGAATGTTGCTCTTGAGTACAACACATATTGTTGCTGATAATACGAATCATATTCCGCATAACCTTGGATTCCTTTCGCAAATGAGGGAAAATTACTCGAAAATTGGTTTGCGAATCTCCTTCTGATTACTTTTGCTGCCAAGGAAACTCGGATAAATGCAGCATAAAATTCAAAACCGACATATTTTACAATGAAAAAAAGAGTTGGTATGAGAAATGACTGTTGACAATGCATTTATTGTCTGGGGAAAATGCATCGATATTTGAATTGGGAAAAGTTTATGACTTTATGATACTGTATATATTTTGCTTGACTTATTTGCAACACACACTAAAATGAATACATAAATTAAAACAATTATGTTGACAATACACACTCTTCCTCATACAATCCCTCCTGCCTTTCTATTGTGCATAAAAGTCTCGGGAGATTGTTCAAATCCGTTTAGGAGTTGTTCTGAAAAGGGCCCATAATTGGCCTTCTTTTGTCAGAGACACCCACAAACAGATCTCAAGCTATGTGTTGCTATTGTTGGCGAACACTCTACAGGAAAACAGAGAACGAACAATATTAGTATACTTTTATAAAAGGAAGTATTGTTATGGTAACAATAAATACAATTAAATCATTAGCAATTCAGTTAATGTATGCTATACTTTTATCTACTTATTACCAATAATTAACACAAATTAACCTTCTTTAGCTTTGATTGGGTCCTGTAGAGGATCTGCAGACCCTGGCTGCCCTCAAATGAGCTGCTGCGATCTTCTTTTTAAGCTAAAATGAATCAGTAGTAGTGGGTGATGATAACAGTTTAAAACTGTTTTCGGGTGGCTGAGATCAGCAACATATCTTTGATGGATGGCAAGGAATTATAGAAGGAAAAAAGGAAGCGTTGGATCAAAGGAATGATTGTAATTACTAGCTAATGAGGAATTTAAAGGGCTATTTAGTTTGGCGAACAATGGGTGCAAAGAGCCAATTCAGAGTGTTATTGTTTATTGGATTTTATTAATACTCTGATATAGGTTCATTTATGCAAATATCCTAATAATAGGTATGCTGAGTCCCTGTCACTTGCAATTAAATTCCCATCAGCGGGCATATGCAACATGGGCAGAAACAAAAACAATCCTCTTCGTTTCTCACGTAATAATCTAACGGCAAAGTATTGCTTTCAATGGGAATAATGAAAGAGGGGAACGGAACAGACGAAGGCACTGTGGGTTTATGATGTTAGTATTGCTTCATACACTCCATTTTGACTTATACAGATGTAGTATTATACAGTTAAAAAATCCCAACCCAGTGTGCATTCGTCGCCCCAAAACCGCCAGACACCGAAGCACGCTTTTAAATTATGATAATGGGGGCACAACAACAGTATAGAACTGTGACTGGGATTAGAGACCTTGCAATCTAGAGATGTGAAACAAGTTAATACATCAATTGGTATCTATAATATAACGTATATCGATATCTCTTCTTATAAAGGCTCTGTACTGGTAGACTATTACTGTTTTTGTGGGTGTAAGGTACGTTGGTAGAAGAAAAGTAGGATGCGGCCTATTACGTCTGAATGAAGAAAGAAAAACGATATATCGGGATCAATGAATTAAAGGGAACAAAAACCCTCTGAAGTAATAAAAGTATCACGTGTTATGACTGATAAAATTAATTGTATTTATTTCAAGGAGGGTAAAATTCGATTCATAGCTTCATTGTATTCAGCTAGCTCCCAAATTCGCTTAGTCATCCTTCGACATCATCCGTTAATATGATCCCAAAATACGGTTCCGAAAGTAGCTTTATTAGCACCGGAGATGGAGACAAAAAACTGTCATTTTGAGGCTGTTGTAGACAGATTATAATGGTATCAGACTCGCACAAAAACGGTAATTTGAGTAACGAAAATTGGGATGTAGCTGTTGCTTTGTTCTACAATTAACTTTAACCAAACTTTTTGGGGTATAATATTAATAATATGTGCATTAGGTAATTTTTCATAACATACCAGACTTACCAGTCATTAACATTAACATAGATACTGGAATGCTAATTTATTATTACTTGTTGCCACTTTCTGGCTTTACAAACGCATAAAACGTCAACATCACATTTGAGCACAACTCCCCATGTCTTTGTCTCTAGAAGTCGAGCAATTACGCGATTAAACAATTTGATTGACACACGAAACAAAGTAAGACGTGATTAGATTCTGGGTCACAAAAGTAATTATGACTGTGCGTGATTTAAAGGAACACTATTCTCGATATATTAAAACATTAACATAATTAAACATTATGAATGCTTAACTCCTACTGCAATGTTTTGCAGTAATATACATTCAAGGCAGCCATAATTCATATGCCGGTATTTCAGCTATTTTCCTTATTGTAGCCTGTTGCATGTCATGCATTTTTTTATCCTCTTTTGTACTTCAAGTACTTGACAAAATTGCGCTGAAAAATGTCTGGATCGTGTCTAATTGACCTCAAAAATTTGTTGTTGCGTTTTTGTTGTACTTATGTATTTGACGCGACCCGTTCATTGTGACACTGCATGTGATGGGTTAATAACGTTAGGGATACCAGGATCAAAAATATAAAGTACAGTACATATTTAAGCAAATTTAGTTATATTTAAAAATTAATAAGGTTAGATACAGCAAATTGCGCAAAATAGAATAGAATGAAGGTATTTATGGGAACGTGTAAGAACTGTAAATGACTTAAAATTTGTGCCATATGCAATAACTTTTACGAGTTCCGCATACGTTGCCAGATGCATTTCAAATCTCCCAACAATTCTCCTCTTTGCCTCCCAGACATGATAATTATTTTACAATAACAACATTTGCAAAAAGCACTTCTGGTCTCATTATTATCACATCTTGCGTTCGCTATTGTGGTCGTTACGTGTCTACGGAATAATTGCATTTACAATATTACATTTCAGATTACCTTTTTGTACACGTACAAGTCTGAATGTTATTTAAATAATTGCTAATTTTATTGCTATAGATGCTGTAAGCGTTTAATACACATTTATTAAGCATAAATTAGCAGTTTGTTCTTGTATAATAACACTTTTATTAAAAATTTGTTCTGCGGCATCTTGTTGTTGGCATATGCTTCCATAATTCTATTGCTCAATTACATTTTGGTCACCCTGATTATCACAACAGTTACGATTGTTTTATAATCGGCACAGTTCCGTTTCCTCATCATTCTTATGTAACAGCAAATAATGTGTTATTTTGGTCAAAATGCTTTGCGGCAATGAATGCAATAAAGCACACACGATCTCCGGCCGGAGGGGATTTTAATTGCCTGTGGCTTATGAATCACGGATGCAATAAAAGCAGGAACACTTTTGTTGTTGCAGATTATGGATTATATTTGGGACTAAAAAGTACAGTTATGACATATTATACTCATTTATTACTCAGAAATGAAATTGAAACTTATGTACAACAAAACCGTATTCTTTAGCAGGTTAGTCTTGCTTGTCGTTGTAAAGATCTATTTTTGGTCATTTAACAAAAGTGACACATTTTGCTACTTCCTTAACCCTCTGCCTGATTAATTTATCACTTTAAGTAGTCACAAAAAGTGACACATTTTAACAGCTAACCTTCTTTTGTGCCGTGTTGCATTCAGCCATTTTGTGTCTCTAAGCGAAAAAGGAAATTGCTGCATTTAAATCAAGGAAAAAGGTTGTGTAACAAATACGAGCAACAATATCCGAATAGGGAAAAAGAAGGCAACAAATGTTAGGACAGTAAACGGTGCTTTTGAAGCTAATGAATAGATCTTGTCAAGAATTATTTGGTAAATATGTACTACATTTGATGCTCTGGATGTACTTTATCTCGTGTCTTACATACAATTGGTTAGCCTAGTTAATATGGCCAGCTCTCATGCATTATATTTAGGTATTAAAATACTCTTTTATAAGCTCTTTTATAAGCTTAAAATTCACTTTTTCTTTTCCTGTCAACGACACCCTTCATTGTGGCTTAAATAAACCATCTCTTGTATCATCTGTGACGCAATCCATTAAGAGATCATATTTCTCCTTTTTGACGTACGCGGAATTGTGAAGAAAAGAAACGAGATCAAGGAAGGGAAAAAGTAAAGTTTGTACTTCCTTTGCTGCAGGCTCATGTGTTGTTGGAAGCAAGGGTTGATGGATATTAATGACAGTATTAGAGGGAAAAATTTAGCAATTTGGTTGGCAAATTTAACAATAGTGTGAGTGAGCAAGCTGCAACCATTTAGGTACTAGGTGTAATAATACACTTTTCTTCTTTAATCCAAAGTTCAATGCATTGTTCAAATGTTGGTAAAATGTACCAGTTATGCTTAAAGTATAGTTATCGAATAATACACTTTTGTACCTCAATGTGCTATATCATGTTCTTGCTGAACTGTATGTCTAAAATATCCCTCATCCCTACATTGTTATCTCTATTTTCTTGGTTTCATGATGCATGGGAAGTATGGATGTCACTCCTCTACGTGTGCTCAATTCCCTTGCTGAGCACTGTTGCCATTTCATAGACACACAAAAGAAACGAGATAGACTCATTTGATGAGCTTGTTCATGACTGGAGTTGAAGAAAAGAAGGATTTAATGTAAAAAGGGATGAGGTCTTACATCCCTAACTGAGTACAGTATACAGAAGCCGTAAAGTATGTAGATGTTGATTATGCCTTCTAAATATTGTAATTCATACCTGAATTTATACTGCAGCTTAAAAATCTTGGTGCAATGTTTAAAAACTGTTTTGCAGTGCATAAAACAGGCCCAAATCCGTATTTGCGTCAAACTAACATCTAGTTGTAGCACGTTTCGATTGCACTCTGTTGATCTGACATGCACGAGAATAAAAGTAAGGAGTGAATAATCGTGAATTATGGAGGGTGTCAAAAACCGTGCAGCACGATTGAGGGCACAGAGACAAGTATATTGGTATAACATGAGCCAATTTTGAGAGACATTTTATGGGGAAGAACTTAAAACACGCCGATTCTTCTTATGAACAAGTATTGTTTTAGGCATTTCGAGCATTTTGTGGTCATTTTATACATTCTTAGACTGGCTATGTAGATTATTTAGATGTCTAGACGCTTAATAGGAGTTTTGTTTTTGTTTTCGTGTTTGGTCTCCTTTTTCTCAAGCCAAAATTCATAATTAATCCACCGTTAATGTGTTGCTCAGGTTGATCCTTTTTGGGTGCCAGCAACAGTTTACTATAAGGCACTGCACAATGGGTTCGAATAGTTTAATAAAAACTTATCGCTAATTAAATGCTTAGATGAGGACCCAATAAAGAGCATGTAGAGCATCTTTGGCTACATATTAATATTTACTCAAACACAATTAAATTGTGATTCTACCTGCGAAAAATATATTTTTATTTATTTTTCAGTCGGCTCGATATATTACACAAAAATTAATTATAAATATGATCAATACCTTTAAATAGAGCCCACTGTGCTCTACTGTGTATTTAATATATATTGTGTGTATTCTTGAGTGACGCTTCCTTCGTTCTGACCTGCCAAATTTGGGGGCAAACAGCAGACACGAAAATGAAGAAGAGCACGTTAAAACTAGACTGATGGAACCAAAAACGGTGCATATACCGCAATATTTATAATATTAGACTGATCTTATATATTAGTACAAAGTTCATTAATAAATATTCAATGTCGTGTCATGAATGGCGTGTATTCAAATAACATCATTTGTTCGTAACTGAACGCAATTAATTATATATTTTTGAGGTAACCATATCATTATTAATGCGATCGTTCTCACCCGATAAAACCAAAAGGACAAGTAAATACATAATATTAAATTATGTTCATTTTCGTCGGTATGTGAACTAGAATTCGTTGACAGTTACAATTATTATTAATCTTCCATAAATAATGCCGTTTATAATCAAATTGTGTGCTGCCATGAACCGTAAGAAACACAATTGAATGCTTCTCATTGAGTTTCTTCTTTCTTTAGATGAGTAATGGTATCATATCAGATGTAATCATAGATCTATGGATGTAAGTCATGTAACATTCCATTTGTCACAAATTAACGCTTAGGTTTCAAATATAAAGCTTGAAATATATGTGTTTTACATTATAATCACCAATACAGAATCTTAAACTGTAATAATAATGCAAACTGTTCAACGGAAGCCCTCGTTTTTGTTCCTTCCTCAGGAGATTAAACCTACAAAATTCCTTTTACCAGCTCGTAAATTAACATATCCTTTGTTTAATGCATCCCTTCTGAGGTTAAAAGTGCAAAAACAAATGGGAAATAGATTAATATTAATTAGGAGCTATCAATGAAGGCAGAATAGAGAAGGAACTAATTAAGAGATTGTTGTAAAACGGTTCAGCATTCCGAAATAAGAATGTTTATATGGTTTACGTGCAGCTATGCAGCTTGTAATGCGGGAAAAAGTTAAATATTTATATGACAAATTCATTCAGAGGTGCTTTTAAACAGCAAAAAAAGCACAGATTATATTTTAGCTTATTTTAAAAGATGCATTGTATTGTTGTGTTATTGTATCAGCTAAGTCATAATGAATCTCCCTGTAACCTCAGCAATTTTATGCGAAAAAGATTAAATTTAAAAAGTACAAGTAGCATTTTCTACGAACATGCTCTCATGCCAGCCTTAATCATGTTCCTGAAACCTGCTGAATATTCGCAGCAATCCTCGAATACTAATTATCCAAAAACCAACAACGATGAATTACACGAGCAATGACATGACATTTCAACAGTTCAATGGATTATATCCAAATAGTACATTATCTGCATTTGAGCATTATTGCCTTTAAGGGCTAAGAAAAAAAAGCAATTTAACTGACAACGCCCAATGTTTTTGCTCATTGTACTTCTTCTTTATGCATAAAATGGGTTTGCTTGTTGCAACGTAATTAAACATGATGTCTAACTGTCTGCTTCAGTGGAGTTTAACGTACAAAGGAAATGCAGAAATATGCTTTTAAAGAAAATACTTTAAATATCACTTGATTCTATTAGTTAATTGAATAACTGTACCTCAAATATTGAATTAATTATGCACTTATTATTGCAATTATATACAAACACTATGGGTCAAGCTGCATTCATAGGTTAATCGCATCTGCACCAAGTAATTGGAAGTATAAAAAGCAAGAAGATAACAGTTACTGCATATGAGAATTACGTCATAAATTGAGGACTAAAAAGAGGGACTCATTGCAACTGACAGAAATGGTGCATAAAATGCATGATGGGCAACGGGCACAGTAGAATGGTTTAAGTAATTTTATCCAGTTGTACTTGCGACACAGAAGTATATTTGCAGCAATAGATTAAATAAGCCAGCTATGTTTATAGTTTAGTTTTAACTAAGCATGTGCAATATACCGATACCGCGGTATTAGTCGGTATTTTTTCAATACCGTACCAATAGTCGGTATTTTTAGAATAGTCGGTATCAATTTCGGTATTTCAGCCCCTAATTTGGTCCTTACATGGGTCCCAAGAAAGCCTCCCAGACATAGACGGTAATAATAACAAGTTGTTATTACTAAGTCTATGCTCCCAGACAGGCAATTTGGCTAGAAGATTACATAAATATTTTGGCCAAAATTACAATGTAACAATAAAGCCTATACAAGGTAAGTTAACCAATTCCTCCATTGCTTCACACCCTATTTTTATAGTCCTTTTTAATCATTCTTTGCAGGGCAGTCTATTTGACGTCCTAAATAACCCAAATAAGCCATTAACGTCTTAAAATGTACCATTCCTAGAATACCGACAAATACCGACTATTAGTCGGTATTTTTGAATACCGTACCGACAAAATACCGACTAACGAATTTTGGATACCGCACATGCTTAGTTTTAACACTGTAATGAAAGGAGTTCAATAAACATTATTTAGTTAAACGCATCGTAATGTGTTAAAGGAATGAAGGCAAGGAGTGTTTTTGTCAATTCCAACAATTTGTATATTATTTTTTCATCACAAAAAGGTTTTGTCCGAGTGTAAACTACTGTCTTGTCCATATTCAGAACTCTTTTAATATCCATTTTGGTGTTGCATAATAAGTGCACAAAATATCTTTGCGGAAATGTTTTGACAGATGACGGCTGCCGATGAAACGAAAAGGAAGGGAGTTAATTAAAATATAGATTTATTTGACATATTGATGTAGAAGAGATATTGTAAACTTGATACCAATTTATTCATGTGATAACTCTGTGACAAACAAGGTAGTAAAAAATAACTGCATTTCATGCAGCATGATGTGTAACAGGTTTGGATATGAAGATATATAAAATTTGATCCTTTTCTAGAAACTGTATAAGTCAGCTAATAATATGCCTATTAAAACTTGTGAATTTCTTTCCAGGCCCCCTCCTTATACTCCTCTTCCACTCAGCCACAGCCCAACTCAAGGTCTACGACTTTGAAGGCGACCTCCTTCCCTCCTACTCAGCCCAGCAGCAACAACAATACGGCCAATCCGACACCAGGGACTCGTTCGACCCGCTCTCCAGCCCTGGAATGACTCCCATGGACATGCTGAGGATGGCGGTTCCGGGCCAGCCGGGGCAGGATTACCCCATCTATGCTGAGGTTCCGGAGACGGGGTTCTCTTGTGACGGGAGAGTGGATGGAGGTAGGGTTTATTTTACACTGTATGTGTATTTGGGACATTTTTAGGCATTGAAAGGTATCCTCAGACCTCAGTATAAGAAGCCCCTAATGTTATTTGAAGAGTTTTACATCATCAATAGTTGGAACGATTTATGCTACTTTCACTCTTTAAATTTTGCAGGATACTACGCGGATGCCTCTGCCGACTGCCAACCCTTCCATGTGTGCTCCAACAATGGCCACGGCGGACTACTAAAATACTCCTTCCTCTGTCCCAACGGAACACTCTTCAACCAGGAATACTTCATCTGCGATTGGTGGTTCAATGTCGACTGCTCTCAGGCAGAGTCACTCTATGGGCTCAATGAGCAGCTGGCCAATGAGAGGCAAGCATCGGCCTCAGAGCAGAGGCAATACCAGGCTGCGCCAAGTGGCGGCACTGGTCTGGCCAGTTATGGAGCTGCTGAGCCGGTACAACGTGCCCAGCCGGCGAGGTCGAACTACAGGCAGCCACAGCAAGCATCCACACAGAGCTCTTACGGTCGGAACAGGCAGCAGTCGTCAAGACCTTCATCATCCTACAACCGTGGCAGTTCTCAGCCTTCCAGGACCAGCTACCAATCACCCAGCAGGAATAATAATCATGTATCATCATCCAATGTTGTTGAAGTCAGGCAGCCTGCTAAGCAAACTGGTGGATATGGGGGTAACAGGAACAACAACCCATCTCAGTCAAGGAAGAGTGAAAGGCCATCGACCTCTTATGGAGTCGCCAGGGCTGAGCCAGTGAGAGCTCAAGCACCCAGGACTGACTATGGCATTCCCAAAGCGGACCCAATCAGAGCTCAGGCGCCAAGAACTGATTATGGCATTCCTAAGGCAAACCCAATCTCCAGCAGGAGACCTCAGAACAACTACAACAGCCCAAGGACACCTGCCCCTAACAGGTCAAAAGCCAGGACATACGGACCTCAGACTAGGGCACCTGGGACACCGGCACCCAAGGCAAGAGCTCCCCAGGCACCTAGGACAGATTACGGCATTCCCAGGGCTGATCCTATTCGTGCTGAGAAGCCAAGCACTGACTATGGAATTCCCAGAGCTGAGCCTGTTTCCAACAGCTACCTTCCTGCCGCAGAAGAAAAGGAAGCTCCTGTGGCACCAAGGACCGACTATGGAATCCCCAAGGCTGAACCTATCCAAAGCTATCAAGAGGCAGAGGCTCCGAGCACTGATTATGGGCTTCCCCAGGCTGAGCCAATCTCCATCGTAGCCAGAGGCAAGGAAAGGACACCAGCAAAGTCCTACAACCGGAACAATGCTGAAGCTCCAGCCCCTCCTAGGACAGATTACGGCATCCCCCAAGCTGACCCCATCAGCAGCGGTTATGACATTCCAGAGACTGACCCTGTCGTCATTGTTGACTCCAGAGACTTCAGCCCATCTCCCAGAGATCAATACCAGTCCCCGTCTTCAAACAGAGAGCTGGAAGCCAGCCCCATTCCCACTGGATATGGAATCCCTCAGGCCAACCCCATCCAGAGCAATGACTACACTTATGATGATGGTGACTACCAGGGTGACTATTCCTATGATGAGGATGAGGATGTGGCTGTCCAAGCGCCAAGGACGGATTATGGCATCCCTCAGGCTGACCCAATTAGGGCTGAGGCACCTCCTACTGACTACGGAATCCCCAGGGCTGAGCCAATTTCTTCCGCCTACAGACCCACCCCTGTTCCAGAAGCGCCATCTACAGATTATGGAATCCCCAGTGCTGATCCCATTGCAGATAGTTACAGGCCAACACCAACCAGACAAGAGGCACCAGTGGCCCCACGCACAGACTATGGCATTCCCAGGGCTGAACCCATTAGTAATAGCTACCTTCCAGCAGCCAGGGATGAAGCTCCAGAAGCCCCAAGCACTGATTATGGCATTCCAAGGGCTGAGCCGATCTCAAACAGCTACCTGCCAGCAGCAGACACAAGACAAGAACAGGTTGCAGAGGCCCCAAGCACAGGCTATGGGCTACCCAGGGCCGAGCCTCTTGGTCCTGCCGACGCAGTAGCTCCAGCAACAGATTACGGCCTCCCCCAGGCTGCCCCACTTGGCCCTAGCAGTCCGGTGGGCCGTGCTGAGGCACCTTCCAGCAGCTACCTCCCAGCAGAAGCACCTGCTACAGACTACGGCCTTCCCAGGGCTGAGCCTGTGAGCAATAGCTATCTGCCAGCTGCCCCGGACAGCCGGCAACAGCTGCCGCCGCCACCACCACCTCCGGTTCAGCCGTCCACAGATTACGGTCTTCCCCAAGCTGAGCCAATCTCATCGTTTTCATCAAGGAGTGGGCGGCATTTTAGAAGATTCGGATTCTAATTCTCAAATGTTCATTGCAAATGTTATGAAGAAGTGAAGAGTGATTGAGAATATTTGTAATTCTTCTCGGGTGTCTTTAGAAGCTTTTTCCAAAACAACTCTTTTTAAATTGAACGATTTTAAAGGTTTAATTATATATTAAAGATATTTTTCAAGTTATAAACATTAAGAAGGCAATTTAGGGCATCAGGAAAGTGCTTTTCAGGCACATAATTGTAAGTCATTTTAGGGCATTTTACTTTGGCAAAAAAGACTGGCAAAGATTAGAAATTTGTGCAGAAATTTAGCTAAATCATTAAAACACATAATCATTTAAATAAGACAAGTTGGCAACTATTTACACCAGAGAAAAATTATACAGGGAATGACTGAAGTCACTGAACTATTTATTTATTTATTTATTATTTCAGAACATGTATTAGAATGCAGTAGAAAAATATAAAAAGTGTCAATAAGTGACAAAAACATAGGTGAAATTATGTACTATTATTTTTGCATTAGTACTGCGTATGCTCATTTGTCTTTGTCGGATTTGTTTCAGATCAAAGCAAGCTAGTAACTGTTATAGGACGCTTGGACCAGAGGATGTGTTGGGTCTGGATAAAAATAACTGAAAGTGCTTGGATCTAAATGATGCAGACCCAGGAAATGCTGCGAATAATATTGTCTTGGCACAGAATCTATGTTTCAAAGAATATTTGGTAGCTCCAGATAATCAAGTTCAATTGTATATTACATATGCCCTTGTCGAATATTTCCCTAAATACCCCTCAAAGGTTACACATCAACTGGCTCAATGGCACCACTTCCATAACAGAATATCCTCTTGATACATAACATCGGACAGCTTACCAAGCTCTTTCTAAGCCCCATGAGTTTTGAGAACATGCACACAAGTATGTCAATTAAATTTAATATAATTTTCTCAGTATAGATTAATGATTGTGTATCGTTCATTGGGACTTTATATTTAATTTTATTCATCCTTTTTGGCCCCATGTTCAATCAGTATTTGAATAACATCCTCATACTTCTTAGATACAGCAATCATCATCGGAGTCATGCCATCATTGTCTTTGTCATCCACAGGACTTTCATGCTCAACCAAATGCTTGACAATAGCAGAATCCCCAGCTCTGGCAGCAATATGAATTGCCATTGCACCATTCGCTTTCTTAGCCTTCATTGAGGCTCCAGATTCAAGAAGAAGTTTAACAACATTAACATGCCTCTTCTTTACAGCTATCATCAGTGGAGTTATCTGAGTATTGTTTACTGCATCCACAATGCCTCCTTTATGAAGGCAGCTCTTAGCAAAGGTAGCAAGTCCATTTTGAGCAGCAAAGTGTAGGGGTCCCCAACCATGCTTATCTTTAGCAGTCAGTGATGCCCCATGCTCCAGTAAAAGTAGAGCAACTGTTTCATATCCACCACTCAGAGCCATGAGCAATGGTGTTGTGCCTTTGTTTATCACAGGATCTACTGGACTTCCTCTCTTAAGAACCTTAGTAACAATCTCCACCATTCCGGATTGTGCTGCAAAATGAATTGGCATTGCACCATTGGAGTTGCATGCTTCCATTGAGGCTCCATTCTCCATGAGCAATTCAGCCACATAGTCATGCCTCCTATCTATTGCCATCATCAATGGAGTGTGGCCAGTGTTGTCCTGGGGATCTACAGGACATCCATTTTGCAGCAGAATGCTGATGATTTCAATATATCCGGACTGAGCTGCAATATGGATGACAGTTGCACCATCCTCTTGCTGTATTGTTGGGGAGGCTCCATGTTTTAACAGGACCTCAAACATTTCATAATTTTCGTCAAACACAGCATGGATCATTGGGGTCCATCCACAATCTTCCATTGGGTCCACAGGGCTGCCATATTCTAGTAGGTAAGATACAATATCCGTGTCCCCAGTCTCTGCTGCAAAGTGGATTGGCAGCTTTCCCTCATGAGCTCTTGTTGTCATTGATGCTCCATGTTCAACCAACACCTGGATCACCTCACTGTGCTCAGCTTCGATGGCAATGGCTAATGGAGTCATATCCATACTGTCTAGTGGATCCACAGGACTTCCCTTCTCCAACAGGGCCTTGACAATGCTTGCTATGCCCTCTTGAGCAGCAATATGAATGGGCAGGACATTGGTTTCATCCATTACTGTTACAGATGCTCCATGATCTAAAAGCACATTAATGGCATCCTCATCTCTCTTTTCCTCACTTATATTGTGAATAGCAGCCATCAGTGGAGTCCATCCTTGGTCTGTCTGGGCATCCACAGGGCTCCCTCTCTCAATAAGGGTCTTGATTATGGATCCCATTCCAGAATGTGCTGCAAAATGGATCGGAATTGACTTATCTACTCTCTCAGCAGTCACAGATGCTCCTCTTTCCAGAAGCAGTTGAGCAACATGATCTTCTTTGTGACTCAGTGCATACATTAACGGAGTCTGGCCTTCCTTGTTCCTGACGTCCACAGCAATACCACTATCCAAACTCATCATAACAACCTCCACAACTCCACACTGTGCTGCAATATGGATTGGCATTGCCCCGGTATGATCCTCAGCCATCAAGGATGCTCCGGATTGCACAAGACACTCAATGATGTCACTGTTGTTGATGAAGATTGCAAACATGAGCGGAGTCCAGCCATCCGAGTCCTGGATGTCCACGTCTTCTCCAATAGCCAGGCATTCCTTGAC
>LR140115.1:6151-19529 GCA_900659605.1 Tisbe holothuriae
GCCTGGCCCCCCACTTATCCATGTCCGTCCGCACGCACTTATCCTCGCTTGCCACGACACTCCTGGCTGTCCCCCCCCCCTCTCTCTCTCTCTCTCTCCTGCAAGCTGTGTGTAGGAAGCATTACAGGGTTTATGGCTGTGAGTGTTGAACACAATGGATGGTCGATTTCGGTTCTCCTCCTACTGGATTTAGACGCGATCAACTCTACGCTACATCAGTGGTAGTATCCGTCGTATTGGTCCAAAATTTCTCCATTCATTCTGTTATTACAGACTACTCTGTTTTAATTATTTAGAAACGGCATTGAAACTTTCTTCTAAAAGTATTTGCCCTTTTAGGTTTATGTAATCGTCTTAACCAAGAGTGTTTATCACTTTGCAGAGAAACTCTTCTTCTTTTTCCGCTACCCCCGGGCTGCCAAGAGCATAAAGAAGAACCGTATTTATGAACGAGTCCAAACATACATAGCTAGCAATAGACGCTGCTCGTCAGACATATATTTTTCGACCGCCCGACCGAGGGGGGAAAAGTGACGTGTATATGGCCATCCTTATGGCAAAGCAAATCAACCCTTCCTCTTCCTCCTCCTCCTCTCTTCTTCTTCTTCGTCTGGCTACGTGTGCAGCAGCAGGGCCGCAAGGAAGAAGATTAATTCGGAGAGGAAGATCAGCTAAACGAGCTGAAGGACGACTCTCGTATGGATAACAACAGCAGCCCTACTGCCATGGTGGCTTCTAAAGATATTTTGACACTGTGGGGCAACACAGACAGAGCTACTCTCTCTCTCTTCCTCTCGTCTCTATTTGCCTCCCTCCCCCGAACCACCACTGCCTTTTGGCTTGCCTCTGTGTGAGTGGCAAGGGGTTGCTTGCAGGCTGTAAAACGGAGAAGCCAAGGCAATCTTACTGTTAGCAAGCTTCGTAGTAGAGCTCTAAACAGCCACATTAGACGTACGTTTTAAGAACACATATTCCGGTCTGCTGTTTTCTTTTTCACGAGCAACCTGCGAGAACGTCATTTGATATTGTCTTACCTATATAATAAGTAAGACTGTTAACCAGCTACTTTTTATTCCTACAAGGCGTCTTTTTCTTTTTTGGAGTGATAATAAATGGGACTTTACTCACTTAAATTCGTTGAAATGTGGACAAAAAAAGAGGGCAAAACATATATTACTATCATATGAGAGCACATAATAGGAAACATTTAAAAATTCAAAACCTTCCTTTGATACTTTTTACTGTACATATAAAAAATTGCAGAAGACTGCCTCTGTGTTAGCAATTCCCTTTGAAGATCGCAAAACCCATATTTTCTCAAAATGATTTTGCCTCTCCTATGATAACATATACTAGGGAGAGGGATCTCTACCACTGATGTCCTTTATCTGCAACAACAACCCCTCTATCTCACGACATCTTCTCCAGTTCGCATTCATGAGGTATTTTCAAGCGGTACATAACAATATAGGAAGCATTAAGTCTTCCTTGCGCCGAGCAAGTAAACTTTTATGGTAAGTGCGCTAAGAAGACCAAATATACCAAGGAGAGAGGCATGTAGATGGCGAGAAATGTTTTGATTACCTGGAGGATGAGCGTAGATCCCCTCCGGTGGGTATTGTAGTCTGCTGTAGTCTGTGTGAAACGAGGCTGCGTCGGTGGCCATTGCATGGCGGGCTCGAGCCTCCTCCGCGGGAGACGCTAAGGCCGCGTACCCGGCGCCGGGATGAGGATAATTCCAGCCCGCAGCCGCCGCACTTTGATGAGAAAAGGCCACCGCCGCCGCCGCTTGGCACTCGGCAGCTGTGGCGCTCCCGGAGGTCCCAGACGTGCCCGCAGACGTGACTGCAGTCGAAGAGACAGGGTACTTGTGGTAATCGTTCTGCCAGAAGGGGAGATTGGCCGCAGAGGCCGCTGAAGCAGCAGTGGAAGGTGTGGACCCCGCTGGCGTGCTCGAGGGGGAGGATGAGGAGCCTCCAAGTGCTGCTGAAACGGGCTTCGTGTCTGGCGTTACTGCCGTGGGTTGCTGCACCGGCACAGCAGACGTCGGCGAGTGAATGGTGGGCGGTGCCGTGGCCAGCGGACGCCTGCCCACCATGTCCGCCACCGGGGAGGAGCCGTTGTTGATGCCCGGGTAATGACTAGGAGCGTAGCTTGCGGTGGCAGCCATCGTGGTGTTGACGGATGACGAAGACGATGATGGGGGCGAAGGCGGTACTACAGAGAGGCTAGTGTCGGCCCTGCTTAGGTGGAAAGAGCTTGAAGAGGCACCTCCGTTACTTGTGGAGCTAGGTCCGTTGCTACCACTGTGGCTGTTGTTGTTGTTATTACTGGAGCTGCTGTTGTTGTTGTTGCTACTACTGGGCTCTGGAGATAGGAACCCAGAAGGGTCCAAATTGTAGCCCGAGGATCCCCACACGGACGAGGAGGAATTGTTGGTCGATGAGAGCCGCTTGGCCGTCGGGGCGTGCAAGTGACTCTGCAGATGCAACTGATGGGACTGCTGCTGCTGCTGCTGTAACTGTGTTGGGCTCCCGTGCTGTTGCTGGAGGATCTGAAGTGGGTGGTGTTGGTTATGGAGGTGTTGCTGCTGCTGCTGCAGCTGCTGCTGAATATCCTGGCTTGGAACGACCTCCAGGGTGACGGAAGGGTTGTTGTTGAGGGTCTTGTGGGGACTGGTCAGCAGGGCTGCGGCTGCAGACTCTGAAGAGGGGTCTGATGCGTACAAACTACCATTCATAGTGGCATTAAATTAACTCCTCTCTCGCCGATCGAGGAGTGGGGCGGCCATCGCAGAGAGCAGCGCAAAAAGGCTCAAGGGAACAACGACTTTAGGGTGTGATGAAGGTTCAATGGACAGAGAGAGAGTTCACTTAGATCACAAGAGTGTGCTCAATGGTCCCATCCGAAGCAACAACCTGATACAACTGAGCTTTTGACAGGAGAAGGAGAACTCCCTGATTTTTCCAAGCATGCTGATAGCCTCATGGCGTGGCAGACAGAAGAAAAGGAGGAGGCAGTCGTGCTCTCTCGCTCTCGCCAACAGCAATTGCGTGTGCAGCAAGCTTCCTACATGTGTAGCGTGAGCGAGCGAGCGAGCTTTTCGATCTCCCCGTTGTTTCCCCCTCGTTGCTTATTCGGCATTTTCCTTCGCGCGCAACCGACGCTGCGATCGCGGTCTCCACCGCCACCTAAACGGCGATTGCTGAGGCTATGCAGTCCCAGTTGGCGGCGTCGCCATCGCCACTGCAATGGCGACAGTTGCAGCCTTGCCTTGCAGGAGAACTCTGCCCCTCACCCGATTCTTTCTTGAGCTCTCTCCAGTGTGCATGCACCGCCAGACCTTTGAACGATCAACACCAACTGTTTTGGGCTTCCCTGTCTAGACATGTTGCGGTCATAACTGCTTCACAGCGCCGTTGACGTCCAGGTCACAAGCCTCAATCGGATCTAAAACACCACATTACACATTAAGAGGAGAAAACTGGGGCTTTATTTAATAAAAATGCTCTTGCAAAAGTCGTCTGTGTCCGCTATCTCTCCATTTATCTCTGCTCGGTTGCAAATCATCAGAGAGATCTGCTGCTTGAATAAAATAAGATTTCCTCCGGCTGCTGGCGCACAATAGATGATGATGATGTTGATGGAGCCATCGTCATTTCCCAAAAGGCAAGCAAGCCTCCTCCTCCGTCTTCCTCGCCGGCTGATTCTCTTTTTCTCTTTTTGCAGCCTACAGCCAGTCATCATTCAAGACAGGAGAAAGAGAAAGAAAGAGAGAGAGAGAGAGAGAGAGAGGCGAACCGTGCAAAATGAAGACATGTAGATATTATGATGGCGCAAATGAATGTGCAAAGGGAGATTGGCAAAGTTAGAGAGTTATTTTTACTTGCCAAAGGCAACAACAAACATTGCCAGCCACACGGAGTTGGAGGAATGAATTTCGGCATGGACTAAAAATATTCGCACAGGACTGCAATTTTGGAACCGAAGTATTTTTAAAATTTGATGTCATATAGTTAAGAGTCAATGAAAATGCAGGAGGGGGGAAAATCCAATCACGGGAGGCAATTTAAGGAAACATCGAATTAGTATCAAAGAAGTTAGAGTAATTAGTATTGACATGCAGGATGCGCCAAATGGTAAAGAAAGTCGGGAATGATGGTCAGAAAATATACGGGCTTAATTACTCGTACAAGATGGAAGAGGGAATTTCCCCCTAATTTATTTTGGCCAAACGGAAGAAGGCCCATTTTACTGGTCGGTATGGTCAATTGGAAACTGGAAACAGCTTCAAATACTTTTGTATATTGAAGCTTCTGCGGAAGAAGCAATGGCTTATGACAATAAATAATAGTATATATTGTGGGCATTACCGCTCACAGTCTGATATTTAGTGGAACAAACAATTAATCCAAGAAATGAATCTTGTCCCTCTCCTGACCGTATCGAAATCCTTAAGACAGGTGACAGCCTATCTAAGCGTAATTCAAATGGCCAAGTTTAAAAAATGGCTTGAAAAGTACGAGTATAAGCACATTTTTCTGCAGTTTATGATATTACTCCTGTTACTTTTACTGTTGCAACTTTTGTTAACATTTGGCGTATCATGTTGAGACACTATTTCTAATATCTCCGTTGCCTCTGCAATATATAGTATATAACTTGCATGTCCAATTCTATTTAGGGTCATACCAGTACAAACACGTTGTATCACTATAAAACAGTTTTCCCTTGGTCTGAAAAATTGAGATATAAACAAGACCATTGGCAATGTGCTTAAGATAGCTCAATGCTTGACTGCTGCTGAGAAGACCTGCAAGGAAGAAGCAATTGCACAGATACACCAGCTTCGGCTTACATGAACATCGAACTTCTTGGTCTGTGTATCAGCAGTATACGCGTTTGGACAGGGGAGAAGGCATGCTCAGCATTGCAGTTTCTTTTCTTTTTGCAAAGCAGCGGTCTCGGATCATCATGTATTCTGACTCTCTTTGAATGTGGAGGCAAATTCCAAGATAAGTACATTTCTTGATTTTGTTTCTTTTAAATACAGAAAAAATAGTAGAATAACACCTTTCATAAACTTGCAAAGGAGCATACAGTTATTTTGCTAGGGGGATATTAGAATATTCCTGTAAAAAAGGTTAAAAAGTAGTTGTTACTTTCCTGACATAATTATACGTACTACTGTAGGTATAGCTACGTATTTTTTAAAGAAATATTTTCATAATCCTGAGCAAAATCAAGAACAATATCCAAGGGACCATGTATGAAAAAACTTTTTAAGTGGTAGGTTGCGTGAGAGTCTGTTCATATATTCCGAATAACTTTTTATACGACGAGCGCAGGTTTTACTGGTCATAACCGGACATTATTGCTCATTTTGCTAATATAATGGCTCTATTATAAACGGTGCATGTTTAATAGTTGCTATATTTACACTAAAATCAATTCCTTTTATTTTGCCATTTTAAAGAGAGAATTTATGTGTTTCAGATTTGATCATGAACTTGCATTGTGATTTTATGTCTGGGCAAATATACATATTGGATTCCCTTTTACTAACTTACCTCTAAAGTCTTTTTCTGGAGAATTAAAATAACCGGTCGGGACCAATGAGCTCCGCACGTTTTCTCTTCTTCAAACAATCTTAGCAATGTGTTGGTTTCGTTATAATGACATATTCACTCATGACACTGACTACGACTAAATATTCCGACTGTGTGTTTTAACCCGGTGCTAATGAGTATGGCTCATATAAAGTGTAGGGAGGGGCCTTAATAGCATGCTTTTAATTTTCACTTACGGTGGCCCACTTGCTTCGTGAATGCACTGCTTTTGTCAGTCGGTAGGGTTGTAAAACTTTATTGTTTTATGGATGGGATTGTATTCGTTGGCAACTGCTGGATCAGATTAATAATATTTATGCAAGTAACACACAGTTAACTCTGGAAAATAAAGGAACAATAATGCTGACGAGTTTATTTGATGCTCTGTTACGTTTGATTGCAAGTCAATGCTGAAGTGGTTCACTTCAAGCGTAAAAAGATGCGAAAGCCGAGCAGGATCGTGATCAATGGGGAAAAAATTAAGTACTCACAGTCAGCGAAATATCTTGGAGTGACCCTGACAGACAATCTGAACTGGACGGCGCACATCAAACGCATGACAGAAAAAGCAAAGGCAACAGTCTTTGCCGCCAGTAAACTAGTGGGACGTACGGCGTAAGACCAGACCTCATGCACTGGGTCTGGACGGGATGCATAATGCCGATCATGCTGTACGGGTCTCACCTGTGGGCATACTCGGTCACCAAAACGCAAAAGAAAATCCTAAATAAACTATCATATACAGCTCTTGATAACATTGCTCACTGTCACAAAGGTACCCCACTGGCGGGCCTACAGATAGCACTGGATGCTGCACCCCTGCACCTAAAGGCATACAACAGACTTCAAGTGCACTGGCACGATGAGGAGTACAGCGCAGACAACAGTCCCAGATTTGACCATGTCAATCTTGTGCGGAATGAAAGAATACAATTAGTCGGAGAAGATCCACCTGATTACTCCGTGAAAACAAGCAAACCATGCCGAGCTAGGCTCTCAACTAAGGAAGCCACCTTTGGAGGTCTTCACGGACGGCAGTAAGATGGATAATAAAGTTGGAGATAAGCGAAAACAAAGAAATAACATATGGATTGCACAAGCTACCATCCACTGGAACAGTCTACCAAGCAGAACTAGTGGCGCAGGAAATGGCAACACTGCGACTGATAGACGTAACCTTGGCATCACTGGTCGCATCAACATACACTTGGACAGTCTCTCGTCAATACAAGCCCTGAAAGCTCACACACTAGAATCAATACAAGTGTCCAGAACAAAAGCTGCAATCGAAGGATTAACAAGAAACAAGAAAGTACGCCTCCGAATCATTTGGATCAAGGCTCACATGGGCCACAGATACAACAAAAGAGCAGATGAGGTGGCACGAATGATGGAATACCTCACAGTGTCATGAGAAGCCGAAGAGGTCTCAAACAGCAATATGAGGCGGAAACGGGCAAGAAATGGACAAGAGAATGGCTGTCAAAACCAAACGACTACAAAAGGACATGAGTGTGGTTGCCGGAACCCGATCGCAAGGTCTCTGGCAGGCTTATTGAGAAAAGCCAAAACCACCTCAGCTCCTGCATCCAGGGGATCACGGGCTTTTTGCAATCTCATGAGACACAGACACAAGAAGAACAATAGTGTTAGGGACATGTGCAGGTTATGCGGGGAGGATGCAGAAACACCAGAGCATTTAAGTTTTCAATGCCCACGCCTGATCCAAAAACGTACGGAATGCTTCAAAACAAATCTCGGGAGAGCGCCAAGGATGGTCGAAGGGCTAATAAAAAAATTGTAACATCGGACATAATCCAAGAACTCCTAACTGACGACAATAATTACAGTATGTAAACACTTGGTATACATAAAGGCTTAACAACTCTAGAAAATAACAAGAATCAGATAAGATTTCAAGCCCAAAGGTCGCCTGCGACCTAGGCCTTGTCCTCTTATGTTATCATAATTGTGACAAATTTGGTGTAATTGTGTTACACATGTGATGAGGATTGAAATATAGAAAAGAAAAGATTGCAATTCTAAAGAGAACATACAATTACGATGTGCACTATGTTTTAAAAATACAGAAATACTCGCAGTCTAGCATATTAAAATAAAAAAATAACTACACCTAAAATCTGAAACCGTATGCGTTTTTTGAGCCTGTGTGTCTTATATATATTTATTTCATTACATAGCTGTAATCTTTGTATAAAATCAATATCATTTTTTCAATGCTATTTTCCACCTTTGTCATCATATAATAATAATATTCTTCTAATTTGATCTGTGATGTGGCGACCTTATCTTGCTCTATTTTTATTTCTTGCATGCCCGAACGAATTGGTAGTGTCTGCCGGAGCAGATATTCACTACCGCCGCCATGGTCGCACCGGATTAATTACATATATCTGTAGTGTGTTAAAAAATAAATATAGCAATATCATTTTCATGCAAAACTGAATAATGCTCCTCCTTGAATTAGCAGCATAACTCTTTCTGTTCCTCTTCCCCGTCTTCTCTTCTTGAATGTTTCTTTCGTCTATTCGCTCCTGCCTGTCTACCCACAAACTAATCTTTGGCAGAAGTGAAAAAGAAACTATACAAACGGTGCATGCACAGTTGGTTGTTTCAACTCTCTCGGGCGAATTAAAGTCACTTCTTATATGTATATCTAGACGACACATCGAACCATCAACTTCTGTTATTGGTAACTATAGTTAGTCCATGCTTTATTTTCTTACCACCCTTGCTTCTTCTTGTTCTTATCCTTTGTCTCTTCTACTTCTTCTTCTTTTTCGTTAAAATTATCAGTTCGACAATGCTTTAGTTCAATGGTAGTACGTACATTTGTTTTCTGCAAAATTCTCCCATGGGACTTTTGCACACATCGAGCGAGCGAGCGAGCAAAACATGCAAAGTTGCACCAATTAGTTTGGAATAAGGCTCTCGTTTGCCTGAAAAAGTTCCTTTCTATGAAAAGTTGAGAGTAGGAAGATGATAGTGTTACAAATGAGACTTTATAGTAGTACATAATACGTATTAGCCGTTGCTCTCTTTGTGTAATATTAATATAGTAATGTTAATCAATAATCATAGTAATGGTTACAGTATATTACAAGATCATATCGTCTTCATACAAGACACAGTAGCACACCTCGTCCAGCACACTAGTAGGTATAGTAGTACTATTTCAATATTTGTTCTTAGTACATTATCGTAGTAGTAGAAGAAGAAGATGAAGTGTCACTCACACCAAACTTGGCATACGTTCTTAGACATATCTTGTATCTCGACACCCCGGAATTGAAAGTCGTTCGTCTCGGAGCAGCGTCAATAATTAAATATACTTCTCCTCTGGCCTCTTTATCTTTCAACCATTTTTGGCAGTGCACCTTGAGGGTTTCATGGAGAATGCTGGCGACAGAAGCCAACTGGCCGCTCTCGCTCGGTCCCTTGGGCCATTTGTGGCTGGTCTCTCCTTTTTAACCACCCAGCATTTTAATTACGAGACTGGATATAAGGACTCGTAAAGCTTTTATACAGAAGTATCTTTTACTTTGCCTCCATTGTCTATGAAAAAACTTTTTCCTTTCTCTCTCACACACAAACGCACTTTTTTCTTTAATGGATAGCAACTTCCCCTCAACAGCTCGATGTGCTCCTTGTCTTGGACTCCTTTTTCCGCGCCCTAAGGTGCGTTCCCGCAATGATCCCAATATCAGAAATCTCTCTGTCAATGGGCACCCGCTCGTCGTAGAGAGAAGGCGCCTGAAGGATAATGCCCGCCGTCCCCACGCACACGGCCAGGGTGAAAATCCAAAGAAAGAGGCGGTCCAGCACCATGGCGACATACTTCCAGTCCTCCTTGACCTAGAATGGAATCCGTTATAATTCGTAGGAGCAGTCGTCTCTAGTCGATTGTCTTTGTACCTTTGTTGCCTCTTCCCTCGCTTTGGTGTGCTCCGCAATGAAGTTGACGCACGCACAGGACTTGTGCAACTGTGCCGAGCAGTTGGAGTGGTCGTACGGAGGCATGGCCGACGGGGAGATCGGCGGCCTCGGGCTGGCGCAATCGCTTGATGGAGGAGCGTCCAGCGCCAGCCCATCCGGATTGAGAGCCTCGGCCTCTTCGGGGTCCACCTCGTCGTCTGGAAGCAGTATTGAAGTGCCGTGGACCTTGCACCCGGGGTAATAGAGGTCGCCGCCATCCAGGGACAATCTAGAACACATCGGATAATAGGAAAAGGTGGCGGTTCCATACATGCGGGTATACTACTCACCTCGGAGAATAATGGCCCGGTCTATGCCGCGGCAGTCCAGGAATGTCCTCTGGGAAGACGTCAGCCAGCGCCTCTCTGAATTCGTCGGCCTTTTTAGCACTGAAAATGTCCCCGTTGTCGAACACCCTGGCAGAGCCGTTGTTCCCCCCGGTGGAGGCAGCAGCTGCTGCCATGGCGGAGCGGTAGTTTGGCGGTGGGTGCGGCGGATAGTCGCTGGTTGTGGCGGCGGCGAAAGCGGCCTCCTTGGGATTCGCCGTGTCCGTGCCCATGCACGTGCGAAGCATCACCTTACGGAGTGATCTACAGAGAAAAATGAGGAAGGATTTATTTGCAAACAAACGAGGCTGAAACTCACGTGTGCTTGTCTGGCTGAAATTGCGGCCGCTTCATGATGAGCAGCCGCGGCAGAATGTGAATGAATACCCGCTTGACCCAGGGAGCCATCTTGTGAGTTTGCGGAGAGCGGAAGTGGACGTTTAGCACCACGACGGTCACACAGATACTGAGGAAAAAAGGGCAAGGAAGAAATTAGAGACTCAACAGGTGAATACTCAAGGGTGAAAGACCAAAACGTACCGGTCTGGTAGTATTTTTCTCTACACACATTCAAGGAAAACTTCACTCACTCCTTGTTGACATCGTATCAATTGCTTTAATAATAACCCAAGTTATTCTTTAGTTGCTGACCTTATTGAGACTAATATCATGGCAAAGATGAGATATTTCCCGAGCAGTGGCACGACCAGAGACGTCGGGGGAATGATCTCTACTACCAGCAGGAAGAACACATACAAGCTGGTCAGGATGGAGATGGATAACGTGACCTGAAAGGAGAGATGACGCAACTTGTGAGAAGGGATCACGCAACCTCTCGCCGCCTTAGAAGTATGTATGCATATTGAAAGTTCATTGCATGACCATCACCTTCTCTCCGCTATCCGAAGGCAAGTAGAATGTGAGAACTGTGAGGAATGAGATTCCCATGCACGGAATGATGAGATTGACGGTGTAAAAAAGGGTTTTGCGTCGCATGGTGATGTTGAAAGTGATGTCCAGGTAGGGCTCATCACAACAAGTGTAAAACTTCTCGTTTCTAAAAAAGAAAGAAAGAAAAGCTTTAGAGGGACCGACGACAGAGGAATCGCGAAACTCACCTGACGGCAGGCACCTCAAGTATGTCCCACTCAACGGACATGTAGAATTCTGAAAGATCAATTCCCAGAGGCACCACGTTTGTCCCTTCTACCTCGCACATATGGCGTAAATCAACCTAGGAAATAGTTAGATTAGACATAACAAATATTAGTAATGTTGCACATATACAGCGTAAGGTGAATTCAAGGAGGAAGAACACAGCAAGTATTATGGAAGTGGAGAAAGGTATTAAGTAACAAAGTTGTGCATGCGATTATTACATTCATGAAGAAGGCGAAAATAAGGAACACACTCGTCTGCGACAATAAAAAGTATATATAAGTACATACGTGTACTAGTATTGTAAGACTTAATCTCTATACCGTCTTCAACTGTTTCAAAACACAGCGTCGTCCATAAAATAGAACTGCCTGCCATTTTTCATGCAGCTGTGCTTTTTCTTCGTCTTTCTCTCCAGTCTTGGAAGCTCGAAACAGTTGGGGCAAAGATAATGCTACTACAAAACGAGATGAAAGCACTCATAGAGTATATAGGCCATATTATAAATGTAAATTACTTCTTAGCACAGGTCTACTACCTTTCTATGTAATAACAATTTATGAATATATACTATAAACAAAAGTAAGTAGACGACCCACCCAATTCTCTTGACTATTAACGAAGGCATATTATTTCTCATGAACTGCATTAAAGCTTGCATTCGGATTTCATAATGGTCTGCAGCCTGTTCAATATACGCCCATCCTAGCACATTCTAATCTTCATCCATAGCTCATTAGTGAGAAAGAGATTTTTAAATGATCGCAAGTCTTGTTCCTATTTAAACTTTCTTTCTTCCTTCCTTCCTTGAGCATGGGCCTCTCACTTTGCTTAGTAGAACTAGCAGGAGGCTTCTTTTACTCTCATCAAGGCCAACCACTCAACATCTTCTCTTCGTTGAAAACTCTTTCTTCTTCTTCTTCTTCTTTCATATTCTATACCCTCCAGCGATGGTTCATTCACCGGGCACATCTGAAGCAGTGCTGCTTGAGTTGACTGTGTGATAATACATTTTCATATACGTATTGTGTAAGACACCCCTTAAAGGCTGTACTCTTTTGGACTTATTTATAATATTAAACGGTCAGACTAAAATTTAAACTGTACTAACCAAGCAATACTAAATTACTTTTATTTTGGAAAAATTACAATTACAATTACTTTGCTCAAAAAATGTAATTTGTTACATTTCTTCATTACATTTGAAATGTCTGAAAATTGGATTACAATTACATATTTTAATAGTAGTAATTGTAATTTCCAGGTAACTGAATTACAAATTACAATTACAGGAGCTTATAAAATGTAACAAATTACAATTACTTTTTCCTAAAAACCTAAAATTACAGTAATTTCGTTACTTTCAAAAATTACTAGTAATGCTTGGTACTAACACATGAACGAAAAAAAAGCTTAATTTGTGTTTCACTAACATCTCTACACAAGAAAAAAAAGGGAAAAATCAGAGATTCTTGATGTAAAAATCACCGACATAATGGCAACATAAATTTCTTTCTAATTTCAGTTTCCTGCTTCAGTGTAAATCATATCCAGCCTGCTTCAGGGTCACCAGACGCTATAAAGGTACACCAAATATTATGTTGAGTTTAATCTTTTGACATCAGTAAAGAACTGTTCGGAAAAGGGGGGGGGGAATCACCTTTCTTCTGCCTAGTTAGAATAAAGTAAATTCTCCAAAATGACTGCCCTCACAATACTTCAAAATACGCCGCAAGCAAGACAGCATGGGCCAATTTTTCAGTTCTAGAGTATTTATAATTATTCGCTGTTTGACCTCATGCAGTCCAAGTAATTTCTATGGTTAATTTTACATTTTGCCCACAGGAGCGACTCGTTGCCCAGATTCTGAGTGAACTCCAAAGCTTGGAGGTGTCTCCACAAAGTATCCATGAGGGGGGAGGAGGAGGAGGACCTGGCGGGCACAGTGTCAAACGAAGAGGGAGAACCGATGAAGAGTACAAACTACTCAGGTGAGTACATGTGGAAACAAAAGCTAGCAGGAACAAGGAGGTTTAAGTAAATATGGAGAGGTTGCTGCGGTAAAAATGATTGTTGTGATAACACTCATGGAAAAAGAGCTCTTTTAGAAAGAGGTTTGGGTGATATAAATGGGAGAAGAAACTTCCACTGCACTGCAGAGCTGAGCTGAGAGAAAAAGGGAGAAAGAGTGCAGTTTTGTCTGTCTGATTGTAGGAAAGTGCTATTTTCACTTACTTAAGTCCACTTACTTTTCTTATGTCCACTTACTTTTCTCTTATACACACTTAC